>CM042235.1:17684911-17812411 GCA_023566465.1 Cottus gobio
TTGTAGAGCCCACACTAGAAATGAGGCCAGGGAAACGCATTCAAGTGATGTGACCACAGTTTGGATTGTTTTTCCTTGCTTGTGAATAAACGATCTCTTGCGATAATAATATAGTTTTTTCTTTTTTTCTTTTCTATTTCACAAATTGCGACTAGAAACTAGATTTCGTTGCGCAACCCTGTAGCACAATAACAAATGAAAACCTTGTAGCCCCTTGTTTTACCTTGTAAAAGAACATATTTCATCTTTAAAAATCTTTATTTTTTCCAGATATCATTTGATACAACATGAGCAATAAAAACACATGTTGCTCATCTTACATTGCACTTTACAACTTGATCAAATCAATTCAGAACTTACTTTCCAGCGTTGGCAGCGCGGTGCCCTCAGAGACCTCTCTGTGAGCCGGCTGAAACTTTCTCAAGAAGCCGCTCATCACAGTTTGATGAGTGTCTGTTACGCGGTGCCATTTAACCACAGCCGCTAAGAACTGCTGCATGTGTGGAGTTTTGCACCGTGTTGCATCAGGCCTCTCACATGCGTGCATGTGCGTGCGCCCACACACACACACACACACACACACACACACACACACACACACACACACACTGCCCCCACATGCCCTGCTCACAACTCAAATGACTTCTTGTCTGGGTGTTTTATCGCTTTTTGTCTTAACCTGTTTCTGATTGATCGTCTCTGTCTCTCAGGTTGTCTGTCTGTCTGTCTGACTGTCTGTCTGTCTGACTGTGCCACTTTATTTGGCTCATGCTGCAATCGTTGCACACAATGTTGTTGAGTTACATTTTGTCCGTCGGCAAATCAGAAACACGTGTACAAATAATCAAAGTCGTATTCTTTTTTAACTCTTTTTCATCACAACGCAGTTGACTGAAGGTCTTTTCTAGCTGAGTGCTTGCAGCATTCTGACAGAGCTCCAACGCCGCTGCCCCGCTCTAAACTCATGTTGTCTGAAGCACCAAAAGAGCAGCACTAACGTATGCAGTATATATTCACCGCCACACTCGGATGGGCACTTGCAGTGGGAGCGTTTACCCGTACGGTGGCTGCTGCAAAATAATACAGCCTCATCTCCCATTCACAGAGATAACACACACACACACACACACACACACACACAGTGAAGTGAATTCCATTAGAGTGATTTACAGTTGATCTTTAGCGGTACAGAGCTGGAGGGAAGCCTTTTACTTTCTCATTTGGAGGAGCAAGACGGGCCTCCTCTCTCTGTGGATAGATAGCAAGATGGATAGTTTGGTAGGCCGGGAAAACCAAAGAACATCCTCTAAATACACAAACAGTGAGGGGAAATCTGTGACAGCGCTCACACACACACACACACACACACACACACACACACACACACACACACACACACACACACACACACACACACACACACACACACACGCCAACCCAGACACAGAGAGAGAGGGAGGGATACGGTCCTCTGTGGACTGAACTGTGCAGTGGCTGCCTTCAGGCTGCCTAGCGGATTCATAAGGTATTTCATATTTTCTTGTTTTTTTAAAAATTCCTCTAAGCAGATAGTTATGTTTGATAAAGCAAGCAGTGCTCTAATTCATTCAATTATTTAAAGAAACAAAAAAGGTTAACCTGAGGAATTACTTTGAAATAATTTCTTCCACTACTGATGCTGCAGTTTTAAAGTCTTTTGTCTTTACCTGTAAACCACCAGAAGTGTGTGTGCAGTGGTACACGGCGCCATCAAAATGGCAACAGGAGCGCCACAGTGATGCAGCCAACCTGCTCTCTGCTTATCACAGATGGGTTTCTGACAAGGAAAAGTGTCTGCAGGAAGATAGCAGATACAATCTGATGCTGCATGACTTTATGACAGCTGGAGAGGCTTATCATATATCCAGCACACACTGCAGCACTGCATTCACACAGGTCATTATAAACTCTATGTGCTGAGGCATTCTTTACGCTAAAGTGCTTGAGCAATTTCTTTTTAAATATAACTATATATACATACATACATACATACATACATACATACATACATACATACATACATACATACATACATACATACATACATACATGTATATATATATATATATATATATATATATATATATATATTTAGAGACCGAAGGATTCCTCCACACATGTCGTTCGGTTTGTTTGGTCAAGACCAAGATGAAGTGAAACACTGATCTTTTAGACCAAGACAAAAGAAGACATTGATCCTTTCTGGTCCATTTTGTGGTCACAGTGACTTATTAGAGAGAGCAGGAAACATAAAGTCACATGGTCATGGTTCATGACCCACACGGGACAGTCACAGTGTGTTCAAGTGACACAAAGTCGTGCTGCAATTCATCGCATGGGGTTATTTATCCTCTAACAGGTGATTTGGCGACTGTGGCTCAGTGGCTAGCAGGATCGGTGGTTCAATCCCCAGCTCCGCTAGTCCACATCAATGTGTTCTTGAGCAAGACACTTAACCCTAATTGCTCACCGTTGCTATGTCTACTGTATAGAATGTAAGTCGCTCTGAATAAAAGCGTCAGCTAAATGTAATGTAATGATAGTCCAATGTGGAAATGCGGTGCATTACATGCTTCCAGTTTTTGCTGTAAACATAAACATGTTGAATGCATAAACCTCAAAGAGAAAAACCCAGGTCCACAGAAACCTATCCAGAGGAAGAATGTCTCAGGGTTTGACATTAACTACACAGCACATGAACAAGTCAAAAACCCACATTTGATGAATTGGTTTGATTCAGCAACCGCACCTCTAGGTGTGGACCCGCCTCAGTCTGGCTGCTCGGAGTCGACTCAAACCACTAAAGACCAGCACCTACATGTAACTGCATCCTATCCATGACATACATGTTACATTACTTCTGAGGGTGTCCAATATAGTTGCATTAAACTGTCATCAATATAGTCTAAGTGTATCTTCGTAAGAGAGAAAAGAGGTCTTGGAAGTACAATTCATTTGAAAAGAACAAATAACACCCACAGTGTATATCTGAAGCCCCCTTTTATTTCCCTTTGATATTAACACACACACACACACACACACACACACACACTTCAGCACCCATACTCCCCACACCACCTCACAGTCCTCAAATTAATAGGGTTTGGTTCATTTGAGTGTTGTGACCTAAGGCTATATTCAATACAACCATACATGTTTCATTCCCACTAATGAAGGAACGGCTATTCATTTCAAGGTGAGTCAAATAATAAAAAATAAATAAAAAAATAAAAAAAACATGCTGGGTGTTGAAAATAAATTACTTGGAGAGCTGTTAAATTGTCAAGGCCAGCGGCATTCTTACAGGATTTCTTTTAGTGCTGTTCCTGAGCCACAAAAAAAAAACACCTCAGAGAGAAAAATTAATTATTTTTATCTGAATGTTATTGCTTGACCAAAAAGTGAAACTTTCCATTGAAAAGCAGAGTTGGAAGCAAACGCTTCAATTGTTCGTCATGAAAGTAAACTCCTGCAGGCCCCTGTGGGAAAGCCCGTCCAAAGAACATTAGAACCATCTGCATCTGCACCATCTGCATCCCAAATGCAATGACCTCACACAGTTTATGCAATTATCAGTCAAAGAGGACAATAGTCAAATTATTATTAAAAACACCTGTGAAGGGGATTTAACATTTCATTCCTGCTCAATAAACTATCTTTGACCTAATCAGAACTCTGCAGGTTTTTGTGATGACCTTATATCATCACGTCTCAGTAGCTCAACATTGACACGGCAGCATTACCACCATACCAGCTGGGGGAGCGAAGCAAAACATGCAATCCACCAAAACGACTGGATGGCTTTTTCTAGCAACCATATGAGTTGAGACGATCAATTGGAGACTTGTCTTTATCACATTCAAAAATCTATAACTGATGATGCGTTTTGTTCTCAGACTTCTGACATAGTTCAACAAGTCGATCATGATCAACATGGCCAGACCCGTCCTGCAGAGCCAGGTCTGCTTAGTAGGCAGAGTGAGAGACAATGTGTAGAGCCTGGCATATTTTTTATTGAACCTGTTTTATTTTAACTTTTATCGCCCAGCTGAACGTACAGCTAAGAAATAAGGCTTTTTGTGGAGCAATGGCATCTACTTCTGTACAGACGTGTTTGTGAATGACGTGATAGTCACAAGAATAGAAAATAATCAGAGTTGTTTCTGATTTTGGACGACCAAATCAGAATTGACACAGATTCCATGTGATTTGTGCTTTTCGCTGTATCGGAGTCACAAGAAATGGACTCAGGACACTTTGGCCTGCAGTCTGAATGTAGCCTAAATGACTGCACTGAAGGGTTTCAGAGAGAAAAACTGCTTTTTTTAAAAACTGGGAACTCCTGCGGGTCACGGACACGATGCAGTTGTAAACCATCCCCCAACATTTCAGAGAATCTAAAGAATTCAGCAATTCTGAAAACAGCAGATGATTCCAACCGAGTAAAACCAACAAACTGCGATTGTGGAACAGAGGTGAATACCATTCCTTTTCAGAAGTTTTACCAAAGTTATAGCAAAATTCCTTTTGCTTCATCAATGATTTGTGAGAATTGCTACATACACCTGGCATCTTATTTGTGGAAGGAAATGGAGAAACAGAGGACGAATAACTGCAAACTGGAAAATGTTGCCTACTTACGTTTGGATGTCTGCAAAGTGAATAAGACGTCTGGATGTCTTCAGTTATATGTCAGCCTGAGGAAAGACACAAAGACACACATTTAAACGGATGCCGCAGTTTGATACCAACGCACAAAAAAACACAAAAGTACCATCAAAAGTACTGGATGGAAGTGGTTCCGGCTGTGTGAGCATGTTTTTCTGTTGCCTACTTCTCTTGTGCTTGTTCCCATTGTGCAGACACTGTTCATGTTAGTGTGTGTGCCTGTAGACATAGAGTTCCGTATGTGAACACCAGCAGCAGCACTCTTTTCATGTGTTATTTTTATTGTATTGTTTTTATCGTGGAAGATAAGTCCGCCTTATTTTTGGACGACAAGCAGGAATGGCGGGATCTCACGGATCCTACGAAAATCCATCTTGTCAGGCGTCAAGTAATGCGCTTGTGTCCGGACCAATCAGTCTCCTGCGAGGGCCCTCTGGCAGCGGCAGGCGTGTTTTTAGGTGTGAGTGACGGGACTCAGAGAGGACACTGTTAGTTCAAAACAAAAAAAGTGCTGCGTGCTGGATTTAGATGGCCCGCTTCGGCTCAAGAGATTCACAGGTAACACTGCAACATGTGATGCTTTGACATGGGCCTCGCCGTGTACTGGTCCCTGTCTCTCCAAACACAATGTCAGAGCTAATATTAAGTTACTGCTAATGACGAAGGAACTCTCCGCTGCTGCTGTAAGTCATCCCAAAGAAAATGAAAGAAAACCATTTGAGAATGCTGCAGGGATACGTGGCATGAACCGGCCTCAGATCGCCTCAAGCCGACTGATGGTGTTGATGTTTAGAATAAACAGCTGCCAAATCGGTTGCATGTTTCAACTTTGGACGGAAGAGTTGAAACGTGCAAAACATTTTAAATAACGGGTATTCAATTGGCTTTCATTGTAAAACAGCAACGTGGAAGGCAATAATTGATTCAATCTTCACTTTATCTCAATTTCCCAAGAGACAGAAGAGAACCAGAAGCATCCACAAGAACACAATCAGCAAAACAGTGGTCCACAAAATAACAAAACAGTAATTTGGGAATTATTTCATTTCCGTCAGGGAGTTACAGTCAAGAGGGAGCAGGGTGCTGATGAAGAGCTTCAGGTGACAGGCTGTCCACCCCCTACTCATCAGCCAGCATCGACTCTACTATGTTGAAAACACCTCACGCCGATGTCAGCTGCTCTTCTTCCACTCTGACTGAACGCTCACCTGCCACAGGCCTGTACACGTTACGTCAGCCCTACTGTACACTTGTAGGGCCATCCGAACTTGTGCACCTGATGTGACATCGAAACATAGCTGACATGCTTTTTCACATTTTCTAAATAAGAGACCCGACCTGAAAGGGACCAGGTTCCTGTAGACCTTGAGGGTAATTAGAACCAATGCATAATGTGATCCCTCTCACACACACAGAGAACAGAAGCAAAGGCACTAGCATGCTTCTATGCAGCAATATACATGCCATTTAACCCATTCACAGTAAAAAATTTCCTGTCATGATGATGAAGACGCACCATGAGATCAGAGCTAAAAGGTGTTAGATACACAGACCTGAGACCTGCAGCAAAAAAAACAGGATCTTACATAACCCGATCAGACTCTTCTGGGTCGGGTTCTAAGGAAGTGGGTGGACCACCGTGAAGACTTCTAATTTGCTGCCAGGACTTTGTCAAGCTGCACAAAACACCTCAGATGATAAAGCGAGTTATGAGTAATTGTTGAGGCTTGCTATCACCCTGCATTTCAATGGGGAGTTTTGGGATTCGTGGCACATGAATGAATACATAAATAAACGAGCACTGCTTAAACACTACCTCAAACGGATAAACACTTCTCGGCTTGTCAAAAGAATTCAAACAGTCAGCTTCATAAGTTAACATTGGTGTGCAATGCTCCGTCTATAGATAGACAGATCAGTGTGGAGTCAGACAGCAGGCCAGACAGATGGTGTTTCATGGCAAAACAATTTCCACTAAGCAGATACACCAACGGCTGGCAGCCACTTGCTCTCTTCCCTGCTCTCCCTTAAACCTGGGCAATTAAAATATTTCTCTCTCAATAACAGGGGAGAGGAGAGAGAAATACTGGAGATGCAACTCTCTCTGGTTGAACATACCGTGCCAAACTGTGTTTCCATGGTAACTGTGGACCACAGAGGAGGAGGAGGAGGAGAAAAAGGAAGTCGGCGTAGGAAAAAACACAGAAGATGCTTCAGCGACAGACCTCTGGGACTGTCCTTATTTTAACTCTGACCACTGCTGCCTTCTGAACTGTGCCGGCCTCCGTGTGTGTTTTCATTGGTGGGGTGTGTTGCTGTGTTGTGTGTGTCCCTCAGCAATTACACTTCCAAAGAGGTCAATGACCGGCAACAATCAGAATCAGAAACAACCAACAAACGTGCAGATAATCAAACAGACCACACAGATCCAGATCCCATCACAGAGAACAAACTCCCAACTCCCATGAGCCTTTGTGTGAGTGTATGTGTCAGTATGTGTTTGTATTCCATACAGCTCCATATACAGCAGGTCCCTGGGGAGCGGGCAGAGGCAGCTCTTTATTTGACCAGACGGATGGTGGGGCTGATTCAGTGGAAACATCTTCACTTGGAGTGAGCTGCTCGTGATCTGTGCGAGCATGTTATTTCCCTTGGTCTTTCTTCTTATTTATTCCTTTGATTGGTGCCGCTAATTGGTGTTCTCCATCATCCTGCGTCTCCCGCTCCCTACCTTTCCCGTCCCCGACTCGTTCTCCTTTATGTGTTTTAAATATCTAAAACCCCAGTTGGCAACATCACACAGTATGGTTCCAAATGGGACTGACATGAAAACAAATTGAACCTGTGTTCTCAAACGTTAGAAGATAACATCAGTCAATTAAATATGTCCAGCAACGCAGAGGGTCCAACACACACTGTAAGACGCAGTATGAACCATATGTTTACCAGTCCATACAAGTATACCCATCCTTTCATTTACCAGTCGAATGAAAACATTGTACGTACCAAAAAGAGTGAGCGATCATAAGCAAAGCTCCTGCAAGGTCGGACTATTCACTTAAAATGTTATTCCTGAAATACAAAAACATGTCATGTCATTTTTAACTTTTTTAAATTTCAAATTGACTATTATATTACCATGACTGGTTTTCTTTCCAGTTAAAGTCTGTATAAAGCTTTGAAACAAGTACCAGTATTGGTAACAAATATATAGATAGCAAATCATACCTCAATTACAATAGAGATATATGTTATTAATCCCTATTACTAAAGACTTTCCTGATAAAGTAATATACTACCAGGCCCTGTTTTTTGGATTTTAGTTTCTTTTTTTAAATTAAAAAAATGATAATAGGTCAACTGATCCATCAAACTGATGGGAAACTACTAAAGGCTATTTGTGAGGTATTATGATGTCTAGTAAGCGGCTCGAAAGAAGAACAGAATGAAAGCAGAGACTCCAGTTCAAGCTGCAAGATGAGACACACTTTAAGCTGGCTCTTAATTCCCACCCTAGCTCTTTCATTTTACACAATGCCATTGTTCATTTTCTAAATGGTACTTTACATATTTTAGTATAATTTTGTTATTTCTTTATTTATGTTTCTTGTATGTGCAACAATACACCAAAACAAAACCCTTCAATGTGAAAAGATATACATGGAACTAAACCACTGTCAGATTGCGATTCTATACTAATGTAGAGCTAACTGTGAGGTGTGTGTGTGAGTGTTTGAGTGTGTCCGTGTGTGTGTGCGTGTGTGTGGGAAGGGGGGGGGGGTCCTGGTCTGCCATCAACTTGGACCAAGTCTCCTACACACCTGCCTTTCATCAGCTCATCACCTGCAGTGTATCTCCCTGACTCGTCACCAGGTTGCTGACTCAGCGGTAGCGTCATGTCTTGGGCACCGGGGTTATTGCACGTTTCTCCGGCTCCTCTCTGCGTTGTAGAGGCTCTCCTGCTGCCTTGCCACACTCACAACCCGCCGTCTCCTTGGTTTTGCCCGTCAGCTCCATCCACCCCCGCCTCACCTGATTCCCCTCGACACATCCATCCTCATTCTCTGCAACTTAGCAATAAACCTTCCTTTATCATGCCTCACCAGGGGCCAGGACTGAGAACTGAGCTCAACATACCCAGGGTATCTTTTGGTTATCTGGCGGTGTGAAGTGGACTTGGGGGCAAATACAAAATAAATATTTAAACATATTAGCGTTAAAGTTTCTTTCCATAACCTGAGCAAAGTAACTACATCCATTTTTTATTTGCTCCAAGTTCTGTTTCACACCACCGGGGTTGAAGCTGAAAGAATAAGCCTAACATAGTGTCACACACACCATCAGAGTACATCTGCAACACATTCATTTAATATAATACACACATGTAATTATAGTTAGAGAAGTTATGCTCTAGAACAGGGGTGTCAAACTAATTTTCACCGCGGGCCACTTCAGCACCACGGTCGCCCTCAAAGGGCCGGTTGTAACTGTAACACTGTATCAATTTAACTACTACCGAACATATTGTTAAATAACTGTCTTTGTATTGTTTATTCAAGTGTAAAAATATTGTACATGCATTTATATACATATATATATATATATATATATATATAAACCCACATTATTCTATCAAAGATCAAACTTAAAACAGAAGAAAATAACAAAGACAAAGATCAAACAATCGTTGTTATATTAACTTTGTTCAAAGCTTTTTTTGTCACAGTTGAGAAGGACATAACTAGCCAATAAGAACATGCATGTGGTCTGGGGCAGTGGTTCTACTGGTCTGGCTGCACCATCACCCCTGAATGAACCGAGATCCAAAGCAAGGAACATGTTCAACTTCTCAAATGGATTTAATGAAAAGATGGTGCAGTTTGAGCCTGAGATGGTACAGAATCTCACATGCCAACACAAAAAAACTAGTTTGAAATATTCACTTTTACACTCAATTAAAAACCCCAAAGTGCATCTTAAGGACACAAAGTAATACAACACACATAATAATTTTATAACTTCAGCCTTTTTTAACAGACTCAGCAGTGCTTTCATGCACAAACATAATAAAAAGGTCCTGAATGAAGTGAACTATCACAAATAGTGCGTGTGTAAACTCATGCAAGTAAAGTGTGTTGTGAACGCAGCACTGAGGAGAGTGAATAGACGCACTCTGCTGCATTCAAAATTCCCTTCAAAATAAAAGCACAGGATTTTTATATTGCCCATGCAAAGGCCCGCAACCCACTGAAAACGAGTCCGCGACGAACCGAAAAGGGATCCGCGACAGACTGAAAACGGGTCCACGGTGGTCATCATGCCTTCCAAGCCGTCGCGGGCCACATAAAATGACGCGGGCCTTGAGTTTGACACATGTGCTCTAGAAGATGAATCAGTGGCATTATACAACTTTTCATTCACGCATTCACACAGTCAGTGATCTATTGCCAGTTTTTTCTGCATTTGTCAGTTTAAACCGTGTTTCTTTTAGTTTGAATTATGACTAACTTCTTTATCTTTGTCTCGTATTTTCTAACGATCCGTGAACTGAGCTTTGATTGGTCAAAAGGCGGTTCTTTTATGAAAGTTAATCTCTTATCTCCGTGTTCAGTGATCTTGCAGTAGGACCACGCTGACACCCAACCTGCTCTGTAAAACGGGATCCTGGCGGCTGTGTCTAAAAGTGGGTTCCTCCTGTTGATCATAGGCAGTGATGTACTTGATGTAAAGATGCAAAACCAACATCATGGGCCTTTAAGTTTGAATATATGATTCATATTGTTGATTGATGTTATTGTGTTGTGATAGGCATGGTTCTTTGTCTGTTTTGGACCATCTCTAGCTGGTATGCTTGATCATTGTCACACAGCCTGTCTTCATAAGCTCATGGGGATCAAATGGTCTGATAGCATTGCTGACAAGGATATCCTCACCCATCAAGTATCCATAGTATGCTTGACAAGTTCCGATCAGAAACCAGCGAGGCACGTTCTCTAGTCAGTGCAGCTCTTAGCACAGACTGGACGTACCAAGTGGACGTAGTAAGTCACAGTGACGTCACCATTTGGTTTGTGAACTACAATTTTAAATCATCCAGTTCCAGCATTCTGGTCATCACCACCTTGGTTTTCAGTCGCCGACATCTTCTTTTTTTTTGCAACCATATGTGATGCAAGATGGTGTCGTAAATTTTTGTTTCTTTTATTCATATTCAATGTGATGAATATCTGTGATTTTGGTAATTTGCTGAACTTCCTCAGAAGTGTGTTCAAACCTGTACACAGTGTGTCTCTCAGAGCTGGAGAAGACTTTAAATTAGAAGCCACGCGTCCTGTTTTGACACGCAGAGTGCACAAAACACCATATAAATAACTTGGGGAACAATGTTTACCCAGTCATTTTGGAGAAGATCAATGTGTTTCATGTAATAGTTCAGTAGTAACGTGAGTATTGTTTTAAAACTGATCTTCGGGTGCTAGCTAAACTAATATGATAGCATAGCATAGCAGTGCATTCACTGGTGTTTTCTGACATATTCATATTTGTTTATTAAGAAGTGAATCAAATATGTTTCATGCTAAATCTGTTGGTAAATATTATTGAAATATATATATATAGAACAGCTGAAGTTATAACCAAAGTATGTTGATGAAGCATAGTAGTGTACCCAAGTGAGGGAAGTCGGGCAGAGCAGTGTAGGCGGCCCAGACCCCGTCCTCGGTGGGGCAGCTGGGGCTGATGGGCTGGAGCTGGTGGGTGGAGTCACAAGGAACGGTATCAGAACCGTGTGTGTCCCTTTCAAATCAACAGTGGAACTCATGCAGGTCGTTGGTGGAGTGGGGAGCTTTGGTTTTGTAGTGAGGGAGTACAAACTGGCACAGTCCTTTCTGTTTTTCCAGTTGAAACCATCTCACCAGGCGGAGAGATCCACACAACACTCAATCTGAGCCAGCCCGACGTGGGCTTCATTTCAAAACGCTGCTCCTCTGTACAGAAGCCAGCAGCATGAAAACAGTCCACTTCACACTTGGCTTTGCAAGCTTGCAAAATGAAAACGCATTTCATAATTTACACTCTGCACCGTGCTGGTAGAACAGCAACTTGTCCCTCTTGACCAATTAAAATGGATTCAGAGCTTAGCAACCTGGAAGGCCACATGATCACATTAACTGCAGGTGTGTTAATGCTACGAGCCACCGTGCTTCATATGTGAGACTAGGGATGCAACGATACCATTTTTTACAAACCGATACGATACCGATATTTTTATTTGTGTACTTGCCGATACCGAGTACCGATACCGATACTTCTTAGATTTGGTCTCCATGAAAGTGCAATTAATTTGGAGGCAGATTTTATTTTATCCTCTGCAGATTATGTCAAGCCTATAGTACAAAATTAACAGAAGGCTATCCCAAGCTTTAAACGTCTTGTGGAAGTCCCTCTAATGTCGGACCATAAAACGCCCCGTGTCCGGGTTCATAATGTAAGCGATAATATTAGGGATCGAGCAATTATATAGGAAGCTGTGTTCCAAGTTATGTTTCCGGTGCTTTTATTGTGGAGGGAGAAACGGAAAGGAAAAGAGGAGTGGAATTGTGGGATATACGTGTGTGAAGGAGATAAAAAAGTGGTTCAAGTTACCCTGCAGCGTGTTTTCATTTTATTAGAATTACAAATATAGACACACAACAGACACTCGGCTACAATATCATCCGTAGCCGCACAACAGCGTCTGAATGAGGCCGCTGCCAGCGCTGCTTCAGGTGGATCAGCAGCCGTTTGATTCAAACCGGCAGGACTGCGGTGATGACGCGCAGAGCTTCTCAATTATAGATGTATTAAATATGGAAAATTTCAACTCTCGCGTCTAACGTGCCGCCGGCGTAAATTTGCGTCTGTCGCAACCACACGCGTCTGTGCATAGACTTTACATGTAATCTGGTCGCGCGAAACATTTGCGTCGCGTTGGGACGGACTGATTACAAGTAACTCCGGGGCTGTCAGCCACTAACAAGAGCACTAATATGAGCACTAATATGTCATACACACGTATGCAACACCGGTTAATAAGCACAATATCGATAAAGTCTTGTATTGTACTCGCGTCTCACTTTTCTCCTGTCTATTGAAAGAAGTGAGCGCTGCGTAGCGAGGATCCAAGATGGCGGCTCCAGATTCTGCTGTTGAGACAAACTGGCCATCTGATTGGACGGCAAAACAACTTGGATAGCGTGATTGGCTGCTCAGAAGTTGAGACTGTTGAGACAGTTGAGACAGAGAAGAGTGTCTCCGGCTCCGCCACGGGGTTGCTTCTCCACAAAGCGCGACCAGTTTGTTGTAGTGAAATACTGTTGAGTGAGTATCGGTTCTTGGTATCGGCCATTGAAACCGATGCGAGTACGAGTATTTAACGCAGTATCGACCACCGATACCGATACCGGTGCATCCCTATGTGAGACTCCTGCTGCATCAGCGGTAAACATCCAACCAAAGGAAGGAAACATCTACTTGTTGTCAGCAATCAAAACTATGGAAAACTTTTTCAGGCCTCAACTGCTGCGAGGGCTGCAGCACTCATGTCATGTGATGAGGAACCACCAATGAGAGCTGCCAGATATCTTTTCTTTCTTTCATAAAAATCAGTCTACGGCAAGGGTGGGCAAACTACGGCCCGCGGGCCGGATCCGGCCCGTTGGGCGTTTTGATCCGGCCCGCCGAGTATTATGAATTATAAATTATAGTAAAGACCGCTGTAACGCTTCTCCGTCCCCGACTTGAGTTTCCCGAAGCACGATGACGGCAAAAGACCAGCATCGATGTTTCTTAACTCAAGTCGGGAACGGAGAAGCGTTACAGCGGTCTTTACGTGCCGTGCTTTCTGCAGCGCATCAGGCTGCGAGTCCAGCTGCTGCTGTCTGCTCACCTCCACCCCTCCCCCACAGGCAAGCGCGCCACGGAGACATGGTCCGTTTTATACGGCATAACGAACACACATCAGACCCACGGGACTCATGTGACATATAGGGTTCTGCCTGCCAGCCTCCTGCCAGCTTCCTGCATGGAGCCCCTCTGCAACAGGTCTCTTGTGTCCAGAGAGCAAAAACAAATTCGAAAAATGCAGTTTATCACGCAGGACAGTGACTCGGCGTGTAGAACTAATTGACGAAGACTTAGCCAGCAAGTTAAACAAAAAATCTGAGTCATTTAAGTTATATTTGTAAGTAAGTAATGTAAGTTCTCTTTACTTTTTAGTTATTGGCTTTTACTTATAATGTATATTGGTTCACACAAACACTCTCTATCCATCTGATACTGGCCCGGCCCGTCTGTCAAATTTTAAAAGTCAATGTGGCCCCTGAGCCAAAATGTTTGCCCACCCCTGGTCTACGGGATGGAGTAGAAAATAATAATTTGATTTCTGGACGACCCGGAGCGCTACTGTCCGTTCCTCGAAATATTTGACTTCTTAACAGTGTCATCCAACGACGTCATAACTTTGTGTTGAAAGGACAGCAAATCAAGCAGTAAAGCTACTGTGAGGGATTTATGGTGTTGGAAATCCATTTATCTCTGTTTAGTTCAGTCAGTGAGGCTTACTGCTACCTAACTACCTAAACATCCTCATCTTCCTCATCGTTATCACAGCGTGCAGGTTTTGTTTTTTTTGTACCGGCAGGTCAAACATCTTGGCGAAATTTCTGAGAACGTTGTGGCACGACTTTTTAGCATGCACCAATCAGATGTAAAGAACTGTCAACTTTTGTTTGGAACCATGACAGTAGCCTCCGCAAAAACCTAATCCTGACAGCCAAGTAGCAATACCAATAGCGTATTGTAACTTGTCACCTATTCATTATGGTCCGTGGTGAAACACTTCATGAAGCTAAAACAAACAGTGTTATGGAATTGTTACATCACAGTCAAAGGAATTGTTCGGAGTTTGGGAGATCTTGATGGATACCAATCTCATGTCCTTTTATCAAGTACAGAGAGTCGACAGTCTTGCTTCACATTACATTATTACATTACATTTCATTTAGCTGATGCTTTTATCCAAAGCAACTTACAATAAGTCTGTGACAAGAAGCAAGGGGGAACAGCTGGCCTGGGTCTTAATGACATAAATAAATCAATTAAAAAACTCTCAGACCAACACTTCTAGGGCTCAATATATTTTCCTTATTAGTTTACGCGGCACACATAAATAATTGTTCAATAATGTGTGGTGGTAGGGGTAGTTACATGCTGTTAGCATTTTATTCTTAATGCCTGGTCTTTGGGTGGAGCCCCGTCTGGGTGAGTCGCAGCATTATTAACGAATGCTTTAGTCCATATGTCTGCGCTGGGAAACAGCACTAATAACGATCAAACGTATCTTTTGGTTTCAAATCTCCTCCCAACAGTCCAAACAGTCCAGCTGATCAACAAACAAAGCCATGCTGTGTTGTACAGTGTGTTCCGTGAGCGGCCTCCACACGTCCACTCACCCGCTGTCACAGTATGATTTATTGAAATATTATCCCGACCAAATTAACAAACAGAGCTGGTCCCGTTCACAGTCCGCCTGTGAATAGCAAACACACTGGAGGAATCCATTCAGACCGCCACTCTGACATAAACTCTTATGGGTATTAATATTTTCTTTCCCTGTCATTGTATATTTATTTACCAGCGTTCCGACCCACTCTCCCTGCAGTATTGAGACGATCCATCCTGTCAGATTTACCCTGATAAGCAGGGGCGGGAGGCGGGGGAGGGTGTTTGTGTGTGTGTGTGTGTGTGTGTGTGTGTGTGTCAGCAGCAGGGTGGTGTTTGGAGAAGGTAATGAGGGCGTTGAGAGAGCATATAAGGGGCTGTAAGAGGCCTGCCGAGGCATTCGGGGAACGCGTCACTTTGAAACACAGAAGCCACTCTGGACCAGGACGGGGAGCGGCCTCTCCTCCATGTGATCCATTCTTCCGCTGGCTCTGATCTCTTCTGCTGCTTTTTGCTTGGCACAAAACGCGGTATGCTGATTTCAAAAACCCAATCCTAAACGGGATTGGCGTGTTCATGTTTAAACACTCACCAGTTTGCAACACACAGCAAATGTTTGTTTAAAAATGTATTCAGAGTAAAAACCAAAACAACCAAAACAACTGTACATATTTATGACCACTGTGTCTTTTCTAAATAATCATTTGAAACAAGTTCATTTTTGAGGCGGGGCCGTGAAAGAGAGAGAGCCAATAAGATGAAGCATTCCAGATGAGTGAATCCAGAGAGATGTATCTTGTTTTTAAGCATGTCAACATGTTCTCGTGGAAACCCAAAAGAATGAACCTGAATATCTCGATGTCAGGCTTCATTTTTCGATGTCACTCATCTGTATATCAACATTCCTCAATGCTTGTATCACAATATCCGTTAAAAGTTCAAATTGATTTGATTGCCTTCTTCAAACAAACAATTTTAAAAACATTTCTTTTCCTGATTCTGCAATAAGACGGAAATCATACTAACAAAAGGAAACATCTTCAGCATCCATTCAACGTGTCCTCACACAGCGGCTTGTTAATATCTTCAGAAAAGTTACTCCTCCACACACACGGTCTTTTCCAAATAAACTTCTGTCTTCACAGGGAACCCTGAGTTGGGTTCAGGCAACAAAACTACTTATTTTAACTTTCTTTGTTTGTTTCTGCTTGTCGTTTTTCTTGGACAGTCTTGTCTGTGTAATATGTCTTCTACACACAGCTCAGCTCAATGTATTCTATGTGAATGCGTGTGTGTGTATGTGACCGTTCAACCTCAACTGCGAAACTTCCATAAAAAGGGAAAAACTGAGATCAGATCAGAGTGAAACAGAGGCGGACAGAAAAAAAAAAGACTTTTAATGGGGTCCTTCAAATTGAAAAGAATTCGCCCCTGGATGTGGGAATCCAATTCCCTCCAATCCAATGGGATTGGCATTGAACAGCGCAAATAAGGATGGATTGTTTGTCTGTTAGCCTGCTGTGGTGTGAATCTGCCGCTTAAATGTAAAGTGACAGCTCCCCCTCCACACCCCCAGCTCCCCCCCCCACACACACGCACACACACACCTATCTTCACTTTAAGCCAGCTTCTCTCTTTCACCGCCCTCTCTCTCACTTTGCAGTGTCTGTCTCTCAATCTCACACGACCAAGACAACTACTCCTAATGAGGGAGCTAAAGTCACCTACACGACTACCCGCCCACATCCTTCCCCACACATGCAGACACATTCATATGCTGAGCGACGCGTTCACACGGGCTTCATGGCCTGTCCGGTATGTGCAGAGTATCGAAAAGCTCGACTTTGTTTCTCAGTTCAAGAAAAAGACAGAAAAAGATGCCGGTCGAGAAGAAGCTGTAACTTTGCTGCCATGATGCAACTGAGTGTAACCCCACGGCCATTTCTCAGAGCTACTAGTTTCGGCGAAACTAAAGGGCTAAATAAAAAAATAATGATGATGACAAGGAAGGGGCAACATGAAAAGAGAAGGATCACAAGATGGGGATGAGGACTGCGAGAAGAGGACGAGAAAAGGTTAGCATAGAGGGGGCGTGGCGGGGAAACGTAAAGCGAGGACTATTAAACATGCAGGACCGAATTAAAGAGACACAAAGACACTCACAGGGAGACCTGCAGCGTTAACGGCCCATGACAAGATGCCAATATCTGCTGGTGCCAGATGGCTGCATTGTAGCCAAGAGGCAGGCTAAACTCATGTCAATACATTAAAGCCCAGATATTCAACGCTACACCTCTTACACACATAAAACATCGGCCATTTCAAGCCATCCTAAGAAATGACAGATTGATCGAGTCAAAAAGGTTTGACTGGGAGCAAAGTGTGAGGTCAGCTGACCGCACATGGTGTGTTTTATCTCCGCACTGTGAACACCAGCTGATCCAGATGTTGAATCAGTTGTGACCGCAAAATTATTTTCATCAAGGGCACAACAATGGTTTGTTTAATTGGTGGTCGAGGAAAGAGATATTTAAAGCGTTCAGCCTTTTGATATCGTCCATCACATTTTACTTTTACACTGACTGGAAAACATGGCTTGGTCTTACTGGAACCATTTTAAAATGGTTGAAATCATACTTTAAGGCCCAATTATTTTGTTACATTTGGGAACCATGATTTAAAATGCATGCCCATGACCTCTGGTGTCCCGCAAGGGTCAATTTTCAGTCTGCTGCTATTTACCTGCACATGCTCCCGCTTGGCCGCCTCCTACATGAAGACAACATTGCTTATCAAAGCTGATATCTTATACAATGGCTACGGTCCAACAGTCATAATGCAAATGTGCAGATCAAACTGTCTTGAAATTGTACAAAGAGGAAACAAAGGTCATTTTATTTAGCAGCAGAGATGAGAGGTTCAGGATTACAACTCACCTCGAAGACAAGGCTGCACCAACAAAAAGAACAGGTTAAGAACCTCGGTGTTTGAATTGAGCCAAACTTCAACAGTCTCGTAAAAAAACAAAACCAGCGTTTTATCACCATAAAACAAAGTCAGGACGCTTTTCACAAAACAAGATTTAGAAAAATTGATTCATGCTTTAATCTACAGCAAACTAGATTACCGCGATGGACTTCTGAGAGAACTTTCTAAAAGAAAACACATCGGGCAACGGAAACACTGCAGCCCAGTTCTGAAGGCTCCTCACAGTTTGGCAGTGAGCCACAGACTAGATTTTAATCTCGTATTATGGATCTATTATTCTCTACAAATTCATAGACTCATTGTGTGTGTGTGTGTGTGTGTGTGTTCATGATTGTCTACATTTGGGAAGTTGAATCAGCCCTGAAGCCCCATCACCTGATTGTACCATTCGCGATCGCTCACCTCTTGTCTCCACGGATCTCTCCTTCTCTCACAGAGCGAGGGCCCCGCCATCGCCTCACTCCCAACACAGCAACACATAACATATTTAGTTGTTCAGCAAAGGTACGGGATTGACGGAGCAGCTAACTGGATGAGAGCCGTGGGTGACGGCTGCCTGATGATCCATGATAGCACCGAGTGTGTGAGGAGAGCGGGAGCGGCAGAGCAACACTGACAAAGAGGACGCCTCGTCTCAGCGGCCACAATCGATTGGCCTTTCCCACAAGACACAAAGACGTCAAGTCGAGTTACATGCTCTCTCTCTCCCTCTCTCTCTCTCTCTCTTTCTCTCTCTCTCTCTCCCTCTCTCTCTCTACCTGCACCACTTCAGACCTTGCTCAACATCTCCCAGTGGCCCACCGTCCCTCATAAGTAAGGCACCGGTAACAGTATCACAGGATAACCACAGCATATGATGGGTCAGTTATTGGGATATCATCATCCAAAATGGCTTCTGTCAAAGTCACTTGACTGCTCCAAAGTCCGATACCCTTCTCCCAGTGCTCTGATCACATCTGAGCGTGAACTGAGAGACCTTTCGGGGAGCATTTCAGTGATTAATTCAAAGTGCCTCAACGGATTAGCAAGACATTCAAAGTAAGCAGGAGATCATCCCTGTGCGTACATCAACAACAGAAGTTGCATTTATAGTTTTGTTGCACATCTGCACAGAACAAGGCCTGTGCTTTCTGTCTTCCAGTGTTAGTAGAGCTAGGAAAGGGATCCCTCCGCAGCCAAAGGACAGGTGATTCCATTAAAGTCTTGCAACCTGCATTGTGATCCAGAACCGGTCTCTGCAGGTGTGTAGACACTTAAACTGTGTCTGTGTTGTGTCAGGCTTGTGGAAGGAAACAAGTCAATCTGACGCCAGGGGACTGCCACTCTAAACCCGTGTACCTCGCCTCAAGGCAACACAATCCCCCTCCTGTCTGATCTCTGTTTCCTCCATGACAAGGTTTAGTCTGGTCCCGCAGCGTTGAGGAGGGGCCCAGCGAGTGTTTCATGAAAAGTGCCACGATGCGACGGCAGCTCTTTTCATTCGACGGCTCCACGGCTATGAAGTGCTCGAGCGCTACACGGATGGTTCGGGGTGTTTATTTCACAACAATAAAGCAGACGCTCGGGGGAGAAGGATGAGATGTTCAATTAAAGAAGCAGTGGAAGATTTAGTGCCACCGCATGGTGGGGTTGCAGATTGCAACCAATAAAAACGCCTCTCTGTTCACCCCTCCCTTTCCAAGAGCATGGGAGAACTACGGTGGCCTTCAGGTAAGGAAAAAAAGCGTAAAAGGCTGTCCCCGTGGCCAGTGTTTGGTTTGTTTGTTCTGGGCTAACGTAGAAACATGTTCAACACGGTGGACTGAAGAGGACCCGCTCTGATGAAATGACATCATCAGTGTATGGCAGACTGCACACGTACAACTGGAAAGACCGAAAAGGCAATTAAAGAATGTTAAATCATAGAAGATCTATTGCCGAAAGTATAGTTAAAACCTTTGAGGATACAGTCATTTCAAAACATTGTACTCGCTCTCTTAATGTGGCAACCTCCTCTACAATCAGTCCAACAGAGTGGGAGACACAAGCTCAGGCAGAGTGTAAACAAGTGGGCAGTAGCCGGATGAGCTCCTACTTTATTTGCAGGTAAAATGAGCACATCCATAATGTCAGTCATTATCCCTCATTACAAAGAAACGCTCGGCACTGTGAACTTCAGCAGCTGAGAGATGAAGCAGAAAGTGAGTCTGTAAACTGTGATTGATGTTTTAAGAATCAGGGCTCTATTTCAATGAGCTGGGCTACATGTACGTGCACTGTTGCATGTAACAACTACCAGTGGCGTCGACGACTGGACCCCACCGAAAAATAAAAAAATAAAATCCAACACCAGGCACTGCAACGTTTTAAAAATGAGTTATGGCAGTTTAAATATGAGGGAATCATCAGTGGGTTATAATCTAATTTGAGCTGACTTTCTCTCAAACGCTGCACAGTGAAATGACTTCAGATTTGACACGGTCTTAGTCAGAATTACATTAAAATGGAAAACATGTATTCATTTAATTTCAGAGTTCAAAAATGAGGTAATTTCCAATTTGTTACAATGTTGTGCAGTGAATCAACTTCAACCTGGATATATTTCAGAGGACCATTTGGAGCAGAAAACCTAATAAGGAACCATTTGTTATCCTATTAGGACCTCATTTAAGAACTTATCCAACAAGCCTTTATTCATATATGATAAAAAATTTAAGATATTGCTCTAATCCAAGTCTTTCTCCATCCTCTTTGGCCGCTCAATGACCGCAGCAGAATCAATAGTCTCACGGTCAATGGCTGAGCCTCAGCAGCTCTGCACAACATATTTTCTGAAGCAACGCTTCACGTCTGACGTGCACCATCTTTGACAGCTATTTTGGTTCATGTATGTGCAGCAGCTCAATCTGCATTAGTAAACACTCTCAGACAATCACAACAGATTACAAAGATTTGACTTCTTCAGTGCATCATGTTGTTGTCGGCTGATGCAGAACACACAGTACCACACGTATGCATGGTGTGGGTTTGTGCTTCGTTTGAACAATGATCATGGAATTAAACGAGATACAAATTCTGAAGCCGTTCCTGCAACCTCATCAATCTGATGCCATGTGTGATTCCGCTGCTCTTCATGTCATAAAGGGTTACGTCGTAATGCCGCTCTGTTATGCATTGAAATAATTAAACATGAAACGGCTCTTTTGCTAAACAGACTTTTGGAAAGTAGGCAGTGACAACTTGAGCCACTGCAATCTTCTGTTTACCGCATTATGCAACAGAATACTGATATCCAACCTGATGAGTGCAGAGATGTGTGCGAGTATTTCATAGGGTAAACTGCATGTTATCAATGTGAACACGGTGGACGGCCGGCGGTCACATAGTGGGCTGAGAAGAATTCTTGATGCTTTGTTATATTTGATCCACATGCACCCCGCTGCCCCGGTATTGGGTCTTGTGGGGTTCATCGGCTATAGGATTTGGTGGTGCAGGTCTTATTAATAAAATCAAGCAAAAACATTAATAAAATAAAATGACACAGCCTGGCCCCACAAGTCAATATGAGTTAATTGGTCATGTTTATAACACTATTACAAAATCAATATTAACATAAAACATAAGTATGACTCAAAGTGACCCCAAACTGACTCAAAATGCACCCCAAGTTTTGAAGAAATGCCGATTAAAAAAGCTAGCAAGAAGCAACAACAAAAATCTCACAGACTTCGCCAATACCAACCATTCCTCTCTGAGACAAAGCAGCGCAAAGGTAAGCACAAGAATGTCCTGAGGATGCAGCGTTTCGAGACTCATTTGAGTAACATAGGACGAGCTGTGGTGCTTTCATGAAAATCGGTTTTTCAAAACTTCTCAAAATGTCTGAACTAAAATAATTATTAAAAATACTTAACTTCACCTAATCAAAGCCAAACAGATACTCCTACAATACCGAGTTATTCTATATATAAATGAAACGTGTTTGTTGATATAGTTAAGATAAAGAAAATTAGCTTTGAACGTTTTTCTTTTCTGTGTACTATGGTAAAGCAATATACCACTAACACATATATGGCCTTATTATCTATCGTCACAAGGGTTTTTTGTATATTATAGTTTTTAAAATGTTTCAAATAGACCTTGTGAATGAGGAGTTAATCAGGATTTAGTATGAGATTCGCAATTTTCACCTAAAATGGCTTGGGTGCAAAAGGAGGGCACATACAAGGACAAACATGTTCAGAGTGTGTGTGCTTCGCTACCTGGACCAACCAACAGACTGAAATAAGACAACCCAGTCAGGCTTTTGCGGGCTGCGACCAGCGATCAGTGACTAAACAAGCTGCTCACATCCAGGCATTTTAGAATATACCTTTTACGGCTTGAGCACTTCCTTTTCAAAGGTGCACCCTATAAAGGAGGGGGGGCTTAAAGAGATGGACTGAGGGTGAACTCAGGTAGATTCAAATACAAGTAGTGACCAAAAAATGATATATGCCTTTTATTTGAATCGTTCAAGCGTTATTCTATCACGGCTACAAAATTGTTAGTTTGCTCTTCTTGACAAAGTCACATATCAACACTGGCAGTGAAGTAGCGTTGCCTCCCAAGCTAACATAGTTCTGAGACCGAAGACACCGACATCTGGCTTTGCACTGCTTTATTTAAAATGCAACTCCAACCTTTGTTGTTGTTGTGCCCCTCCCACCTGTGCACGTTGCGATAGCACAGGGTCAGTGGGCTGCTTATGCAGCTGGCTGCACCGCTGGTCATGAAAGTGTTTAGCAAGCAACACTCGAACAGGGGGCAGTAGTGCATTTGTCTGGAACTATTTTCGGTGGTTAGTGAGAATCTGGAACGGCAGGATGATGTTAGTGGGATTAAGTTAAGACCATGTCCTTACCATGTGTTGATGGTAAGGAAGGAACATGTCACCCAGTGCAAAGGGGGATTTATTTTCCCGCTTGTGCCCTCGTCCCTGCTGGCTCCTCTTCCAATCAATCCAAAAAGGACAACGATAACACTGCATTCATATCAGCAAGTGGAATCCCATCTCCGTGACTGTGGAGTGCGAGGGCGAGCGCTATCAGTGTGGCGGAGGAAGAGGTGAAGAAGGCGTAACCCACAGTGCTCCAACTGATAAGGGCACAGCTGGAGTGCCGAGCTTAGCTTGCAATTAGCATCAGTGCAGGTGGGGGGGCCATGCACTTTAAAAGGCAAAACACACAGTTGTTAAAAGCTGCAGGGAGTCATCCATTACACCGACATTGCATATGAATGTGAGGAAGAGATGCTCGCTCAGATATAAACTCAAGTTGGTTCAGTCTTCCATCAACATTCCTGCTTTTAAAGGATGACTGCAAGGTGCTGGAGCCAAACACAACCACAACATGTGGTTGTGTTTGGCGTGTGTGTGTGTGTGTGTGTGTATGTGTGTGTGTGTGTTTTGCTTTTATTTTCCTGGTCAGACATCCAGTCACCTTATTTTGCAGCAGGTAATCGCATGATGACAAGAAGGTACGGCCTGCTCTGATATACTGGGGCCCCATGCCTGCAGGTTAAAAATGGAAAAGTGATAAACAAGAGAGTGGAACCCACCCTGAGACCCACCAGAATGTGCACAAGGACATGTTTGTCGTAAATCTTGGGAAGAGACAGAAGAGGAGATGAGGTTTTCCCTTTTCTCTTTTCATCCATTGTGGGTTGTACGGAGTGTGAACGAGGGCACGTGGAGTACAGTGGAGGATTGGACAGATAAATCACATCGCCAATGTGTAACAGTACATAACATACACAGTGTCACAATTTGGTAGGTTCTCTGCACAGTCTGGAAATGACTGAAACAACAAAAGATAAAAATATCTTATCATTTTTGACAGTAACAAGTTTTATAATCTGCAAAATGTATCAGCTAAGATGAAAACCGACCTTTGGAGCCAGCAGTAGTATTTGGTTTGGTTTGGCATTTGTATAGTTTGTGTGTTATTGTTCAACCAGAGTTGGGTCGCGTAATGTCAGGAAACAGATTCCGTCTATTGCATCTCAATGGCCAAGGGAGGATTGTCTTTGCAGAATGCTCTAAACTTCCTGGGGAAAGTGATATTTATGTGACGTCATATCCATATCAAGAAAAATATGACCTCAGTGAGAAAGCAGAACATAGACCATAGCGACCTGCACACCCCTCACACTTTAAATCCAAAGTGTGGTAAACACAACACATACAGTAAAGTATTGGAGATCACACATTGCCTGGCAGAGCTAGAAAGTATGGCTGAAGCTGCATGCCATCGCCGGTCGAGCCCACAGCTGTGGAGCACCCATGTACTGACACTCACTCTAAATCCATTCAAACAGCTCAGACATCTCTGACTACATACAGACACTAAATCAAGCATTGTTGCTGTATCACAGTAAAATCCCAGATTTGTTCCTTGACGTACTTGAGGGGCTGTGAAGACACATTGCTCCATGATTCATGACTCAGAGGGATATGGTTCAGGACACACGACCGGGAGGCTGCTGTTCCAGAACGGTGTTGGTGTCCCACCGTGTTGGAAGTTACGTGTTTTCCTTACTGATGTTTAGTCTTTACGTCTTACTTTGTTTAATTACTTATTTTGAGGTCAACCACGATGTTTTCCTTAACGGAACTGGTTCTCTGGCCTCAACCTAGCTGCTGCTGTTTCACTGTGGTGTTAAATTGCATTATAACACACAATGCTCTTAAAATGTTTTTTTATACACTTTCCCACGAAATCAGATTGGATAACATTAAGTTTCTGAAAGAAGAAAAAAAAAACTGTATCATTAAGGCTACTGATTAAATAGAAGCTAAATAAAAACCAAACATATGCCTACACATGCACACTCCTGTGGACTGTAGGTCCATCCTACTCATGGTGCTATCTCCACTGGACCACATGGCTGCAGAACCGGGAGGCCTTATGCTCCAACAATGCAGTCCCTCCTACCACTGTACCCATTGTACTGTACTTCAGGCCACCCACTGGCGCTGGCCTCCTCTATCTCAGCTCCTACTGTATCGCTAACTATAGCACACAAGGAGTGGAAGGTTTTGTTTATAATGCTAATCCCCTGGGAAACCAGGCAGGGAAATAATGTGGTGGTTTTATTTTGGTCGGAAATAGCCGGGGCAAGGGTGTGTGGGCGGCAGGACTCAGTGTATGGAATCAATAGGAGAGGCGATCACTCAGGCTGGTGGACTCCACAACAACAGAAGGGTTTTCACCGACAGGAGGAGGAACAATAGAGAGGACGGTGGTGCAGGAAGGAAAGACAGAGAGAGATGGTAAAGTAAGGTGATGGAAAATAAAAGAATAAGGGACGTAGGTGTGGAAATAAAGGGACAGGAAAGAAAGCGTGGAGCGGAGAAAATAAGCTGGGAGGAAGTGATTTAGAACACAAGAGAGGAACACTTCCCTGGGATGAATGCAGGTATAAAGGGAGATGAAACAGGGGAAGAGACAGGGTGAGGGAGTGACGGATGGAAGAAGTCATTTATACCTTCTCATCACGATAAGTTGACAGCCAAGAGAATAATGCTCAACCCACCTCCCCTCCTCCAGAGATGAGCTATAGTGGTGCTGGAGGTGCTGCTATTTACTGTACTCAGACAGTCTCACTTCTTCAATCACAGGGAAGTAAAGTCTAATAAAGAGTCTTCATTTCCCACATCAACGCAAGAAGTTTGTTGTTTTGCTCCAGGAAACAAAACAGAGAAGCAATCCTTTTTTCCCTCTCTCTCTCTCTCTCTCTCTTTTGGCAGCCGTTTCCTTCTTTTATATTGCAGTGTTGACTAATGTGGGCGTTCTTCATTGTTTGCCTCGCAATGATTTATTAGGACGGAGGATCGGCTAACAAGACCGTCAATGCGGGCGTTGTCGTCTCTTAATTTCATCTATTCATCTTATCGCGGCGGAAACCAAAAAAGTAGCACATTACATTCAGCCCACTCGGGGAAAAGTAAGAACTTTAGACAAGAGCGATTAGTACAATATGCTTTTCAGCTTCCTCACAACAAAGAATGAATTAAAGGGAACTTATTATCCACACAGGGCGAACACATACAGAGAGTACGAACACTGCCGACACTTCACGCTGGAAAAAAAGAACTGTGAAGAAATGAAGTAAAAGAAACCGGTGAGTGAAAAAAGAAAAAAAAAGGGGGAAAGTCAATGAGAAGATTCTGGGCAGAATTTTAGTGGCGTATAAGAGAGAGATGGCGAGAGAGGTTTAATGCTGCGGGCTAAATGGGTCTAACTGGGTCACTGGTTGGGTGTGATTACAGTAGTCAGGAGCTGGAGGCCTCCCCCTCCCCCCCCCTCTCTCTCTGTGATGATGAGGTGTATCTAAGGAATCCTGTTAGTAGCAATGCTTCAAAGCTCTCCACACACTCCTGCGTTTCTTCCCTATTCTTTCTCAGTGCTTCATGGGTGCAGCCCTGTATGCTGGGCCACACTGATCAGTGGTTTCTCTTATGGCGTACCACAAAAATAGCTTTTTGAACGGGTCCAACGGAAATCACAAAAGCCGTTTCCTATTCGCTGTCAAAAATCACGCCAAGAGTGATTCTTAGATTAAAGAATGAAATGGAGACACGGCAGAAAGGGCTCCCTCGGCGTCTAAGCCTCGGAGCGGGCTCACCAGTGCAGATAATTCTCCCTTTGTGTTTTTTTTCAAAGCAGACCTGAATGCTGGAGCAGGAAAATAACATGCAATTTGACTGGTGTCGAAATGCGGCTTGAATTTGCATTTGTTCTCCACCATCTTTAAACAGGTAGCACCGGGCGGAGAGTAGCAGCAAGAACAAAAGAAATGAGCCAACGCTGCGGTTGGAGCGGGATTTTGGCAGTTGGAGGTTGGAAGTTCAGACCTGGCTACTGAATGATTGGAGCGATTATTGGAGTGGGCGAGGTGGGCCGGCTGCGTTTTGAAGAATGACCGTCCAGCTCCCCTATTGAGGTGTCAGAGTGATTGATTGGTTGTGAGACCAAGCCCTAATGGCTTCATCGGCCCCGGGCCTTAGTTCTGAAAAGTGCACACACGTATCAAAAACACCTACATCGGCACACACACACATGCACACACACACACACACACACACACACACACACACAACAGTCTCATTGTGCTACATTCACTTGACCCTGGACATCTAGCACTCGCAATCAGTTTCTCCAAAGCACACACTAATTAAATAAAGTTGTCTCAACTGAACTCTGTCGCTTCTTTTCCCTCTTTAACTGACTTTAACTCTCTCTCTCTCTAACTCTCTCTCTCTCTCTTTCTCTCTCTCTCTCTACCCCTTCATGTGGATTTGTTTCTTTTTTAGTTCAATCTCTTTTCTCTCATTCTTCCTCTAACTACTAACTCAAGGCTACTTCTCTCCCAGCTCACACTTTCAACCCTCAACAAGCCAATTAAGAGCTTTGATTCCAACCCCCCCCCCCCACACACACACACACACACCACCCACCCATCCTCCAACTCATACCTCTCCACCTTTTTTTTTCTTCTAGAAGCTTGCCCTATTTTCCCAATCGTCTCTGAAAATTACCTCCACTCCTCAACACTATTGCCTCAGATTTTCTTCCCTTATTTTGTCTTACCTTCACTCAGTCTTCGCCCCGTTTGCTTTCCTTAGTTGCTGTAGAGAATGCGAGGCATGCTTGCTTTTTTTTATGCCTGGCCTGAAGGCATATCATTGTGTTGCCATTTTCTGCTTGAAAATTGTTCTGCATTTAATAGCGGTGTTGAACTAACACATCTTAACAAGCTCAAGCAGCCTGTCGGGTAGGGATGCACCGATACCGATACCGGTATCGGTATCGGTGGTCGATACTGCGTTAAATACTCGTACTCGCATCGGTTTCAATGGCCGATACCAAGAACCGATACTCACTCAACAGTATTTCACTACAACAAACTGGTCGCGCTTTGTGGAGAAGCAACCCCGTGGCGGAGCCGGAGACACTCTTCTCTGTCTCAACTGTCTCAACAGTCTCAACTTCTGAGCAGCCAATCACGCTATCCAAGGTTTTGCCGTCCAATCAGATGGCCAGTTTGTCTCAACAGCAGAATCTGGAGCCGCCATCTTGGATCCTCGCTACGCAGCGCTCACTTCTTTCAATAGACAGGAGAAAAGTGAGACGCGAGTACAATACAAGACTTTATCGATATTGTGCTTATTAACCGGTGTTGCATACGTGTGTATGACATATTAGTGCTCATATTAGTGCTCTTGTTAGTGGCTGACAGCCCCGGAGTTACTTGTAATCAGTCCGTCCCAACGCGACGCAAATGTTTCGCGCTACCAGATTACATGTAAAGTCTATGCACAGACGCGTGTGGTTGCGACAGACGCAAATTTACGCCGGCGGCACGTTAGACGCGAGAGTTGAAATTTTCCATATTTAATACATCTATAATTGAGAAGCTCTGCGCGTCATCACCGCCGTCCTGCCGGTTTGAATCAAACGGCTGCTGATCCACCTGAAGTAGCGCTGTCAGCGGCCTCATTCAGACGCTGTTGTGCGGCTACGGATGATATTATTGTAGCCGAGTGTCTGTTGTGTGTCTATATTTGTAATTATAATAAAATGAAAACACGCTGCAGGGTAACTTGAACCACTTTTTTATCTCCTTCACACACGTATATCCCACAATTCCACTCTTTTCCTTTCCGTTTCTCCCTCCACAATAAAAGCACCGGAAACATAACTTGCAACACAGCTTCCTATATAATTGCTCGATCCTTAATATTATCGCTTACATTATGAACCCGGACACGGGGGCGTTTTATGGTCCGACATTAGAGGGACTTCCACAAGAAGTTTAAAGCTTGGGATAGCCTTCTGTTAATTTTGTACTATAGGCTTGACATAATCTGCAGAGGATAAAATAAAATCTGCCTCCAAATTAATTGCACTTTCATGGAGACCAAATCTAAGAAGTATCGGTATCGGTACTCGGTATCGGCAAGTACACAAATAAAAATATCGGTATCGTATCGGTTTGTAAAAAATGGTATCGTTGCATCCCTACTGTCGGGTGACATAGCATACGGGAAAGGAACGCAGTTTCTCCTTCACACAGGAGGATACTAGTTTAGGATCACTATACTGTACGTATTTATTTAACTAGCAGGATGGATGTTTAGGCTTCAGGCCTTTGGTTAGGTTTAGGAAAGAATTGTGGTTCGGCTTAAAACAAGTGTGGTCGTTAGGTAAAATAAATACTGTAAGTATGTTGCGTAGCTCATGCAGGTGATGTTAGTTAAGTTCTTTAGTTAGGGAACAAAGTATATACATAAAACATCTGTAAATCAACCTCTTACTGGTCGTGAGAAGAGAAAAAACATGTTTTCCGTCTAGAAAAGCCTTTAGTGTTGTTCTCTTCTCTCAATGTAGAAATACAGAACTGATTCTATAGCAGCGGCTATGCTAACCTCTTCATGAGCCTAAGCCCCGCCCCTAGCTGCCATCAGCTCCTCACAGGATTCTGATTGGTCCGTGCTCTGGCTTACAAATGCACCACTTGAAGCCTGACAAGATGATCTTTGTGTGATATGGGATGCATGGAGTCTCACGCGATCCTCTAACGAGAATATTATTATGAGAATCCAGCTGCCTTTCGAGGTAAACGTTTCACCACCGGCCAGGCAAAAAGAGAAAAAAAAGTTAATCAAATCATCTATTCAGATAATTAACACATGACAGATGCTGTTACATAACGTTTGAACAACTCGATGCTTTTCACTTCCGCGATGTTTTCTCCAACAAGCCTCCTTTTGTTGTCAAATATTGACTGTTTTCATTTTTTGTGAGAGCAGCGCTGAACAATTCTCATATTAAGCAAATTCAGAAACAGACGGTTGGCGACGGCTGCATTTCGCACGTGGGCAAAAAAAACACGGGCTGTGAAACTTCATACATCACTGTGGAGCCGAAATGGAGCTTATTCATTTCTTCACCTTCGCCATCTTCTTCAACCTCCACTAACCTCCAGAACCAGTGTGTGGGCTCGTCTCGCTCTCTCTGCCCCGTTCTCAAGCACAGCCTTCTACAGAGCAGCAGTGCTGTGTTGATCTGGACCCATTAGCATGATTTACCTTCCTCTCTCCCGGCACTAACTCAGCTTCACTGGAGCAGTTATGGATCCAAGATTCTGTTTTTTTTTCTTCTTCTTCCTTCCCCTCCATCTGTTTTTTAATTCGGAGACTTCAACTTGTGCCACTCAGGCTGGTGTAGCAATCAGAGCCATACATATGTTTTGAATAATTCATATCAATATTTATTAGCAATCTGTCTGGGGGTATAATTAACTAAATAATGATCTAGAAGTCAATTAAAAGCTCACGAGCTGAGGTTGGAAGGACGGTTGTGTAAAAAAAGGCAGGCTTTGTAATGAGGAGAATTAAGGGGCTTGAACTTCAAATCAACAAGAGGCTGAGAGAAAGAGAGAAGTGAAAGGACCAGAGATTAACCGAGATAATGAGAAAACAAAAGGCAGAAGGGAGGAAGTGCAGAGATAAATAGGTGAGCTCCTCAGGAAGGGGCAGGTGAGGTGAAACAGTTCAACATTTAAAATTCAATTCTGTCTCCCTCTCCGCGATGCAATGTGGCCTCGCTGGATGTAAGCTGACCCCAAAGTGTAGCCGATGGGGTTCAAAAATACCCTTCTTGGAGAAATGGGTTGGAAAGAGCGAGGAGATAATTGGCTCGACTCTAAACTTGTTATCGGGAAATGCACAATTAGAGCGACGAAGCCGTCCGTTAATTAATCTATCTTTAAAGTGCGAGCCTCGGAGGGTCTGGTGCCTCTGTCGGTGTGACAGATTTCTTTCCAATTATGTGACATTATCGGCACACCGAGCATCCCAGACTCCACACACTGATCCCCAATTAGAAGCAGCTCCCACGCAGTCGGACAGAAGGCTTAGCTAACCTCTTCATAACATCACATTAATTAAAGACAATTTTACTCCCCGTATTAAACTTCGCAGCGTATCCTGCTCGCTCCAGTGTTTTCAAGTTGATACCTCTGTGTTTTCATTCATGGGCTTTTTCCCCCCTTCTCCTCCGGCTTTTTGACGGCTTCTCCTTTATTTCGCCTGCAGGGTTTCTCTTTTCTGGGCCTACCTGGTGGTTACATCACCCCGATGCCCCAGGGTTGTTGTTCTCAATGCCTCAGCAATTAGGTCCAAAGACTGTATGACTTTTTTTTAAAAAGGCGTTGATGGGCAAATATGGACCACCCTGTGTTCTTTCAGACTCTATGTCGCTTGTGTCCTCAGATATGAACACGGCTGAAAGATGAAATGGAGGCTAAGAACAGTGTGACGGAATGTAAGCTGTTCTTTACAGAATATTGACAAGAATTTGACACAATAATAGTGAATGTTTTGACCCAATCCTCATTGACTCCCAGCACTGCATCTACACAATAGCACTGTGTCCTTTCAGATATTTCCATGCATTGCATTAGATAGAAAAAAAAAATACTGAATTGCAATAAATGGATACGAAAGCCTTCTGGCATGAAGCTCAAGCGTAAGTTCAGTAAGGAAGACACGCTTACTCGCCGCTTCATTCATAAGTCAGTCTCTAAGTCTCACAGCGAGTACTCCATCAGCCAGTCAGCATCAGTGCTGCTCATCATCATCATCATCATCATCATCATTCATCATCGGGTTACAGCAACTCCCTTCTTCACCACCACCACCAGTGTCTGGACTCCAGGGGGTTCTGCCTACACAGATATCAGCATCTCTACCCGTGCTTATCCTAATTCAGGATGGAGTCCAATCGCCAAAGACTTTGCACTATTCAAATATAATCAATTGTAATAAATTATTGTTACACTCTAAAACAAGTCTCTCCTGATTGAAATACATTTAACGATCAGCTGTTCATTTCTGCTGTCAGTTTCTTGCCCTTCATTCCCGTATATGACTGTCTGTCTTCGTCTCAGGACAACTTGAAACACGGCCAATACTCACTGACACGAAGGAACAATTAAAACTTGCCCAACTGAAACAAATCCCTCTTTTTCTATCGTGCGTGGGTTAATTAAACGGACGAGGCAACTTGTTTGGTTTCCGGTTAACAACCTCTGCTTTTTCTTCTGCTCAGACCCCGGTGGACGACAGCCAAGCCTCTAGTGCCAACTTCAGAATAAACCACGCCGTAGCAGATTTTATCCTCTCCAGGAGATGGAAATGTGTAATTGGGATTTCATATTTCCCGACTTGCTTAAAATTCGCTCGAAAATTAAGGACAGAGGGAGGTTTAGCTTCATGAGGATGAAGACGCTAAACCTCCTTGCCATGCTGGTAGGACACTGGACTGCACACCCGGTTTACTCACACACACACACACACACACACACACACACACACACCTACAATTAGTCAAAGCACAGACAGCCTCAGCATTTCCACATACTAATTAACGCCAGAACAGCAGTGGCTTGGAAAAGAGACAAATCTCCACCACAACGGCGCTATCGCCGTCCCTGCGTGCCATCCATTACATCTCGATTCCGTGTGCAAAAGTGTGCACAAAAGCACTGAGTCAGTTAATGATGCATGCGGTGATGACACAGTGGTGAGCTGGCTCGGAGTCAGGCGGTCTCTTGGTCCAGGTGTGCCCACTGTGGGACATAGAGGACGATTAATCCGTGTCACAGCAAGACCACACACTACACACCGGCATCCAGTCAGCAGCAATCATTACATTCTTAATTATTTCCATCACTACTCCTTCCACTACTGCTGCTTTTGCTGCTGTCAAGTCTTCCAGTGGTGCGACTCCTACTCATATCAACCTGCTGCTGCTCAGCCATGCCATTTCTTTAGCAGACTAAAGCTGGCCACTTACAAATGAAAATTTGTAAAAACCATTTGGCGAAAAATGTCCATTCAGGTTGTTCCAATACTAAAGGAGAAGGCTAGTGAGCAGTGGGATCAGGTCTTAAAATCTATAATGTATTTGTTACGCTGTGAAATAAATGAAAGCGTTGGTTAAAGTTTTTCTAAAGTTGAACCGCCCTTTAAGTCACCAACTCTAAAATCAACCCGCTAGCTAGCAGTCATATAACAAAACTAATAACCCATTGCCTTTCAAATATAAAATAAAAAAGAGCGAATATCAGAAGCAGTCCATCACAAGTAACACAATTTAAAAAAAATCCGGCCAAGCCAGGTGTCGACAGGTTTGCTCATTCAGACATATTCTCCTGTTTGATTCGATTTGCTTTCCTCTGTGAGTGAGTGTGTGTGTGTGTGTGTGTGTGTGTGTGTGTGTGTGTGTGTGTGTGTGTGTGTGTGTGTGTGCAGACGGTGTGTTTTTTTTTAATTCACACCGTGTCAGAAGAGGTTTGGTAAATAAGGTCTACAGAACTGTTCCACACTCGCTACTTTATGAGCTCCCTCAAGTTGGAGACATAATTCCATTCAAGGTAGTTTAAAAGTCAGGGAGACGCCAGAGGGGAAACGAGGAAGGAAACCATACACACACACACACACACACATATGCATATGAGCACACAGACACACACAGGAGAGGGAGGAAAGAACTCCAGAGAAGGGAAGTGTGTGAGTCAGAGGAGTAAAGTCCAGCAACAACATCCTTCCTTCACGTCTCGCCTCTTTTGTTCTCTTTGCTGTAGAAAGCTATGAATTTCCTCCGTATGAAAAGACATCTCATCCCAGTCCTCCCACAAATCTTAACAGTATCAAACTCCTCTCCGTCTCGTTTCGACCCCGAAACGGAGCAGCGAGTGATGCAATCAAGACTCAGAGAAGATGCACGTGTCTGATCCTGCACAGACGAGCGCCTAGAAATAAAATGCATCAAAGATATGCTCTCTGAATGCATTGTCTGTATAAATGAAGGATGCATGAGCACTCACAGGAATTTCCATGTGTTGTGTCAAACTTTCATCCTCTCGCTGATCAAAACCTCGACGCGCCGCTTCCCAGCTGGACGCCGCCTTCGCACGCCCGACACAATGGCGCTTTTTGTCTCGTGGGCCACCGTGTTTGATCTCTGGTTATGAGAACATACAGAGGTAACGAGCGCCGTGCTCTCCATGGACCTGACGTGAACCAGTTTGGGCTTTCGCTAACGACCCTTCAGAGTTGAATATTTACTTCATTTGATTTGATCAGTTCGCATTGAGATTGAGGTCAAATTGTTCAGAGAGACCTGATTGCAGAAGAAATTGAATCAAATCAAATATAATTTAATAAAAATAAATACATTAAATAAAATTAAGAAGATAACATTTTCAATTAAATAAAAGTTTAAAGATATGTAAAAGTAATCAATACTGTTAATGTTAGTGATGTAACAAAATTAAATATACATCCATCTAGGCAACTGCATAACAAATCATAAAAGTTCAATAAAAGGATGTGAAACAGACACCTTAAATCAATAGAACCTGAGGAAGTGTTTGATTTGTCCCATCGAAATCAAGTTTCAGATTACTTTGTAATTGGGGCAGAATATCTGAAGGTTGCCTTCCAAAGATACATATTTACTGCAGCAACACAGTGCTAACCCTTCCAGACAGCGAGTGCTGCACGTGAAATATAGTATCTATAATGGGAGAAAGGGGGCGCAGAACTAATAAATTAATCATAGCCTTGCATGTAGAATGGACTTTTTTATACAACATCTTTCTATTCTTCTAACCAGTCAAGGAGCTAAAAACTACATGCCAACAATCCCCGCAGCCTGTGGGAGCAATTTGGGGTTCCATATTTTACACAAGGACACTACGATGCGATCATGAGGACTTCCTGTTCTACCTCTGAACCACAGTTGCTGACCTGTTCACAGTCGTCCTTCTTCCTGCTGGTGGACTGTGCTTTAAACAATGATGTCATCGAGACTCAACTCTCCAACGGGCATATTTTTGCAGGAGAAAAGCTGTGGACCTTTTCTCACTTGCTAATGTGTTTCAGAGTGATGCAGATTGAACGCTGTCTACTGTTTGTTCATGGTGGTCTCAAGCAGTGGACTCAGCAGAGGAGACAGCACGCAGACCAGCACAGACCTGGAGCTGTGCCCCCCCACAGTCCTCAGCACATGTTGTGAGGGCTCGAGCGGAACTACAAGTATACGAGATGGAAACGTCGGCTCTCAAATCACCGCCCAGCGATCATTCTAATGGGTCATAAATCAGACCACCGGGCCCCATTTCACACTAATTAGAGCCCGATTATGTCCTATCATAAAACATAACTGCACCCGCCATTAATTAGGCCTTGATAGCCCTCTGTGGAGCTCTAGAGGGCTTTCTGAGGCCATATGCTATGTGTGCACGTGTGTGTGTGTGTGTGTGTGTGTGTGTGTGTGTGTGTGTGTGTGTGTGTGTGTGTGCGTGTGTGTATGGGTGTGTGTGTGTGTGTGTATGGATGTGTGTGTGTGTGTGTGTGTATGAGAGAGAGGAAACGCTGTGATCCGACAAGATGATGCCACAACAAGCTTTCTTATCCTCATCTTCGACTCTGTTCCCCGCGGACATTTGTTGTGTTGCTCAATGGAGTAAGAGTGTGTGTGTGTGTGTGTGTGTGTGTGTGTGTGTGTGTGTGTGTGTGAGAGACAGAGAGTTAAGAAGGTGGGAAGGGGGTAGTACCTCTGAGAGCAGGGTTAAGAGCTTTAGCCTGCCTGCCACACCTCGCACCTGAGGCGTGTTCTCTCCCCGCTCTGCTGAGAGATAAGCGTCAGGTTCTCTGAGCTGAGACCAACATATTCAGCCACAGACTGGAGCCGCTTTAATGTCATCCACCGCATCTACCCAAGTTTGCTAAGACTTTCAATAAGCAGCACTTCTCTATTGCCTTGACACACACAAAAACAAGTCCCGGACCTTTTTTCACCAAACAAACTAATTAAGTTATGGTTTATGTCATCGGAGGCCTGTGATTTCTGCTACTAAAAATATTTGGAGGAAGTCTGAGAAACATGGTGGTTGTGGTAAAAATACACAAATGTCCCCTGTGGTCAACTAAGACACTTTGAACGGCCATCGCTTCACTCTAACCTACACCCGCCAACCCCCCTGACATGTAAGGCAGGAGGGGAGTACAGATTAGTGCAGAAATGTGATAGGGATGAAGTGGAAAGGTCAGGGGTTAACGTTGATCGTCAATCAATCCCGGGTTCCGGAAAGTTTCAATTTGTAAGGTGTGTTTTGATTTTTGATATGATGTAATGATGCTCAGGTTTGGGATTGAATTGAGACCGTTATCCACTTTGCAAGGGAGTACAATATATTGAGTACTCTTGACATATAATCTATGCTTGGCCAGTTTGATGTGTAACCAGAATGGTTGAAAACTCTTGTTTTTCTTTGAATGCATCTGTATTAAAAATGATGTTAAATGTTCATTTATCTTCTGTAAAACCATGTGGTTTTTGACTGGGAATGAAAAATGTAAAGGATCAGTGAGAACGAGGCTTGCCCATCTGGAGGTGTCAAAAGGGAGAAGTGTAGAAAAAGGTGGGGGCTTCTCACAACTTTTGAAGTTGCTTTTGTAACTTGTACAACCTTTTCTATCTTTTGTTAAAATAAATATTGATTGTATCGCAGTCTTAATCAAGTCAGTGCGTCCGTATCCTTTCTTTTGTTTCCTCAATTCTCTCCGATCCACCCACCTGAACCCGAGGCCGAGCTCCACGAAGACCGGCCCCGACGGCCCCTGAGGTGAGTTTGAGCAACATTCACCACGGCTACACCACTGAGATATATATATATATGAATATACACGACTACATAACAGACACATATTTGGTGTAATCAATTAGAGAGAGAGGCGCTGACTCACTGCCAGGCAGCGCGGTTTGTCCACAGGCTAGGAGAGGGATCCATAAGTACTGAGTCTCCTTGCAGGGGTTTGATATAATTGTATGTTTTTTGGGATGTCGGTAAACACTGTTAGCTTTTAGAAATAAGATTGTTCACCTGGTGAGCCACGAGCCCTTTGAGACGTGTTTGGTGCATTATTTTTCTAAGATTGCTATAGTTTTGGGGAGTGTGTGTGTGTGTAAAATAGTCCAACTCCTCAACAACTAAAGAAGCAGGTGTTTCTTCAGGTGACTCGCACCTGAGCCCCGTGTTAGGCTGTTGGTCTGAGGTCCGCGGGGCTCTCTGTTTAGCGGCGGTCACCCGATCGTACCCTCTCCACTATTTTCTTTTCCTCTCTCTCTCTCTCTCTCTTTTTAAATTTAAGTTGAAATAAAAGAGTAAACGGTTTCTTCACCAGCTGGACACAGTTGGACTATTTCATCACACACACACACTAGGGCTGTCAACGAATATTCTATATTCGAATATATATTCGAATAGTTGTTAAAAACCGAATATTCGAATGTGAAAATGAATATTCGAATGTTAAAAAAAAATTACAAAAATAAATAAATTAAAGAAAACACAACAGCGGCAACAGCGGCAGCAGCGGCGCGACTGTCTGCTTTGCGGGTGTTTCAATCACTGAATGAAGCCATATTTGGGACAAGAGTCGCAACCTTAAATTGCTTGCACAAAACTCTTGATCAGCACTCAGCATTTGTTTATTGTTGTCGTTCATTTAAACCACTATGCGCAGAGCGCGACGGTGCGGGAGCGAGAGAGAGAGAGAGAGAGAGAGAGAGAGAGTGCGTGTGTGCGAGCGGTCCGCGGTCTTGGCCATTAGTTCATTTACTTATTTTCGTGTAGATAATATGTTGTTAAATATGTTTAAACTTAAATAAATTACCTATACAAGTAGTTATGTCTCGTTGTATTAATTTGTCCTGTTATTGACGTGCCTAATGCGCAACTTCGAATATTCGAATATGTTCGAATATATGTGTTTTTTTAAAGCGAATATTCGAACGTCATTTTTGAGCAATTTTGACAGCCCTAACACACACACACTTCCTCTGTATTCCTCAAGATGTACGACACATTGATCACAGCCTGTAAATAATAAAGTTGGAGAGCTCAGTGGTGTTACGTCATGTCTGATAGGGTGAGAGATGGAAGAGAAGCCGCCTAGGAATAATAAATAATCGAGCAGGGGCAAAGAAACCAATGAGTGAAAATAGATGAATCTTTGTTCATGACTCTGTAACATTTTAAAGTTTTTAATATAAAAATGCTGTTGCATTTTTTTTGTTATTGCTATTTTCAATCGTAAAAGTCACCAGAACGCAGTAAACAAAGTATCTGAAAGTCCTTTTTTCGGGGGGAAGCTCCCTCCCTTACAGCCGGTGTCCTGAGCATGAAAGCAACTTCAGTTTTAGATATGAAATAAAGTCAATGCAAAGACATAAAGTAAAATTCTGAGATACATCAGTCGTGAATAATTTGCACGAGTGCAAGAGGTTGCTTGTCGTGAAAAATCAACATGTGTGAAGTTAAGAAACCGACAACGCTGAGGATTCTCCGGAGAGGAGAGTCTCACTTAGTCCGCCGTGTTCCAACTCTGAGACCAGAGACCATGGAACAAGTGTTCCACTCTTGAGACCAGACAAAGGCAAGCAGTCCTTGAACTGCTATCATCAACCGGGTCTTAGACTCTTGAAACAAACCAACTGTACTGGAAACAAGTCACATATATATTAGCACCTTGGCTAATTTGTTATTCACGAGGAGAAGAAAAAGCTCAATTACATATACGATGTTGTTTGGACTGAGATGTTTTGATGTGAGCTGCATTTAAACATGCATATAAGAATATCCTACACACACGTACGTCTCTCCGTAGTAGAGCTCCATATATCTCCCCTGTGTGTCTCCCCTGCAGCTACCTTCTTAATTAATCTCTCACTAAGTTAATTATCCCCTCCCCTCTGAGGACCACCCACACTTGGTGCAAACAACACCTTTAGAGAAAGCAAGATAAACACTCACACACGCACACGCACACACACACACACACACACACACACACACACACACACACACACACACACACACACACACACACACACAAGCTTCCAGAAATGTTTTGGTCTGACAACAGGATGCAGGAAAACCTTTGTGTTAGACAACAATACAAACAAACATGGGACCCTCACCCAGGGGACCGCTGTGTGTGTCCCATGTGAAACCCGCAGCGTGTTGGTGTCTTTGTGTTAACAACCGTTTCTCTTTTTAACTGTACAAACGGAGTCATTTTAATACAAACTTTTTTTTCTTAAACCTGAGGAAGTGTTTCAGTTTGACCACCTTTTATTTAACCCCGTGTTTACTAGACTGCTTTGCTACCAATGTGTTGGAAAGTGACACAAAGGGTCAGTATGTGATGGCCCACGGGTCTAGGCATGTTTTATATTTTAATTGTTTGAGTTAAACTTAACTCATATGTGTATTTATGTTAACCTTGTTGGTCAAAGATCTTCATTAGCTCCTCTGTGTTGTTGTGGAAATTATAGTGTGTTCTGACATCACATTAGAAAACATTTATAGAAATAATGCAACATTTCATAAAAGTTCCGCAATTAAAAATCTTTTAATGCTCGCTTCAAGTGTTTTTTTATCTTTGTCGGGAGAAAAAACAGTTGATGAGCTAAACGGTGTATGGTAAAGACTTTGCCGAATAATTAGAAACAGGTTTCCAGACCGCATGAAACATGGCCAACATTAGCTGACATTAAAGAACAATTAAAAAAAATCACCCAACTGAAAGTAATTCCTGTCATGAAGACGTGCTGGCGTTGAAAAAGCAGCAATGACAGGTTAAATATCACTTTGGCGACAGCGCTGTTTAGTGGCTTTCCTTAAGCGACTGACCGATGGTTACCTTCCTCCCTCTTGACTTATCGACCATCATTTAAGGCACATCACTCCGTCCTCTGTGGAGGGAAAGAGCGGCGCTACGGAGAACTCCCCTCTGCCTTTAGGCTGCACAGACACATCTCTGTGTAACACTGCACATCTCGACACTGGATGCTATGACTGACAGCAGAGATGCACGAAAAAAGATGAACTGGAAAAGCCAACATGAATGGGAACTCTCAATCTCTATTACATCATATCACACATAATACTTCTGTGTCTATGTTTTATTGTTATTAATTCCACCGTTTAAGGTAATATCAGTTATTTTATTCCGCATAGTGTGTTTGATTTCGGTCTGCGGGTAATTGTTGACCTCCATGAACCAGACCTGAGAGGGCTCGCCCAGCCCCTCGCTGAGTGAGCGCCGCTGCTGGGTACGAGGGCAACGATGGATGAAAAGGTTTCACAACAGACGTCCTGGCCTGCTGCGATTAATAATATTACAAATGAATGCATTCTATTTAGATGAGACTCATTTATCTGAACTCAATGATCATGTTGAACGTTTTCATGAAGACGTCAGGACTTTAACTCTCTTTTACAATGTCTGTTAAAATATGTCAGAATACAAGGAGCCAAAATGAGTTTCCGCCATAGGCTGACCGGGCTCAGCCTTAGAGATAGGGTAATGAGATGAGTTCCCTGTGTAGGGTTCTTTCCTCCGTAGTGCTCAGCCTTAGAGATAGGATCAAGATATGAGTTTCATCTGTAGGGCTCAGCCTTAGAGATAGGATAAGGAGATGAATTTCCTCCGTAGAGTGGCCGGGCTCAGCCTTAGAGATAGGGTAAGGAGCTCGGACATCAGGAGGGAGCTTGGAGTCGAGCCGCTACTCCTTCAGGTCAAAAGGAGTCAGCTGAGGTGGTTCGGGCATCTAATTAGGATGCCTCCAGGACGCCTCCCTTTAGAGGTTTTCCAGGTACGTCCAACTGGTAGGAGGCCCCGGGGAAGACCCAGGACACGCTGGAGGGATTATATCTCCCAGCTGGCCTGGGAACGCCTCGGGATCCCCCAGAATGAGCTGGTAGATGTTGCGGGTGAGAGAGAAGTCCCGTTCGACCTGCTGGACCTGCTGCCACCACGACCGGATCCCGGATAAGAGGCTGATGGATGGATGGATGTTAAAAGATGTTTCATTAATATTAAGATTTCTACTTTGGATGCGATCGGGTTTCCGTTTCTTGTCAGAAAATATTGACCAATCACGGCTCCGGTTGAATGCAGGTGACAGCACCGACTGGAGAGCAAAAGAGGAGGCCAAATTGAAATCTTGGACCTTACCAGGTAAAGTTTGATGATGATTTTGCTGCAAAGGATCTTAACATTAGCCTGTGAACTGGTTGTTTGCTGCCTGCTCCAGTCATACTCTTCTACATCAGACATAAAGTTTTAAAGACTTAAAGGAAATTAAAGTTTTGGTCCGGATATCTGAGGATACATGGAAACCCAGAAATATAGCTCCTTATACATGTAGTCAGGGAAACGGGATAGCTCTAATTGTGTGCATTGATGCTGCATTAATCTGCAAATTCCTGAAACATATTATAATTCCATATGTTCATATGTGAAGCTGGCAGATGTTGAAGAGTGGTGGGTTATCAGCAGACGATCCAACTGCAAAGTCTATTTATTTTTTCTCACTGAGGTCAGACACGAACACAACAGCGTGAAAAAAACCGCAGCAGAAACTTCACTGTGCGGCACCTCCCAGACATGTATCACTTCATTAATATTTCAACAGGCATTTTGATCATGTTCTCCCTCCACTCCCTCCTCCTTCCATACGCCGGCCTAATTGACCCTACATCTGACAGCCTGCTCCGGGCACTAGAAATACAAATCGGCCTACAGACGCCTCCCCTCCACGTTTCCATCTCTGTCTCTTCGTCTTGAATCCAGATTTATGGATTCAAAAATCCCTAAAGCTTTACCAATATGACCCACATTAACATCTCCACTATGGTATCATGCTCACAGAGCGAGGGGCTGATTGGGTTTAATCATTCGCAGTGTGAGGAGCACTCCCGGGTTCAGTGTTGGAACATGTTGGCAGATGACAGACAGTAGGTGTGAACGGAAACATCACAGGCAGCTAAAGGGATCCGGATGGATCTGACGCAGTGAGGACGTGTGCAATACACTAATGATCAGCCATTCAAGTCTTCCACAATGGGCCTGATCCACGTGTCCTTGAACAATGTTAATTCATCCCTAAGATGTTTTCTATACATGTGCGATTGAATCCCCCCAAAACAAATGACCTGTGTGACACCAGCTGTTGATTAAGGCAACAATACAGTTTGTGCCCACAGTGATGTTTGTCTATGTGCTGCTCTGCCCATTAGACGGTCTTTACAATGAACCAGGATTCTGGTTGATGACCATGTCCAGTTCAGGCTACTCCCAAATCAGAGTGAAATTCATACTTTTATTCCTTTTTCTGTTTAGTCTGGTTCGGTTTCATAGTGCACAAATGAAAGCGAACCACATAAGAAAGAAATAACCTGCGGTTCGGGGCGGCAGTTTGTTGAGCGTGACTATTTTGGGGGACTTTATTAAGCATGTTCTGTATGTTCTCTTCAAGACAGACTTCCAGCCATTATTGGACTTCACTTATCGTATTGGTTCGCTTCCTGCAGCTGCGACGGATTATGTCCTCACTTTGATGGTTTGCTTGGAAACGGTTGTGGTGGTTATGGTTCACACCAGAGCATGATGCCCAAATAACCCACAGAGTTTGACTGAAAACACACAGAGGTCACATGAGGTTGTGCATTCACGTGACGTCTTAACTGAAGTGGAGATGTTAATGCAGCAGAATTCTGTGTCGGCTTGTATTTGTGATTTTGGGCTATACAAAATAAACTGAAATTAATTGAATTGAATTGAATTGAATAGAAATACGGGACCTACGCAGAAAAAAAGACTAAGATTATGTTATAGATTGAATCTGTATTAAGTGTATCAGAAAGGCGATGCTGTGTTATTTGAGCCAACAAGCATAGATATTGTGTTTTTATATGTAAATCTATCTTCTGTTTCCAGCTTGTAGATGCAATTCAGCAACATTTTGAATGTTTAAATTATCTTCAGCTCATCTAGAACCAAGACTGGCATTTTGTGCTTTCTGGCTTTCTGAAAAGTGAGTTAGACATGGAACCAGTTTTCTTTATCGCACAACAGCAGTTGTTTCTCCCTTCTGTTGGGTTTGATGCAAAGGATATCAATAATGCTTTGACAACCTGACATTATGTGACGCCAAATAAAATGACTGCGAACCTGATACGCTGTGACATCCGCTGAGAGATGCTGTGACACAAGCTATCACAAGCACCAACACATGATTTATGTCTGAGACTTAAAGTTCACTTAGGGAGACATAAACAGCATGCAAATAAATGTCAAATGGCAACGGCGTTGTCAAAACAATATGACAAACTAACCGCCCATGCCAATCACCAATTAGGATCAATGTCCTCTGAGAAAGATTGGGACTGAGCAGGTCAGGGGTGTTTACAGGAATGTCTGCAGGAGGGAAGTGGCATTTACAAGCACAAAGCAGGGTCTGAAGACGGACCATGAACAAAATTATAGATTGATTGTGTTTTGCTGGGTTAGGGTGATGATGCAGGACAAATACTACATCAGTCAGCAATTAGCCAGCTGGCCTTAGAAGGCTCAAGGGTGTTTGTGTTCCAGATTCAGGATCTACTTCTGTTCCTGAAAAGTGAAGTTATTAAACTTACTTTATTTCTATTGACCACCTGGGGGCGACTCCTCTGGTTGTATAGAAGTCTATGCTTCATGTGTTAAAGCTGCATTCTCTCTCCTGACCACCAGGGGTCGACTCCTCTGGTTGTATAGAAGTCTATGCTTCATGTGTTAAAGCTGCATTCTCTCTCCTGACCACCAGGGGTCGACTCCTCTGGTTGTATAGAAGTCTATGCTTCATGTGTTAAAGCTGCATTCTCTCTCCTGACCACCAGGGGTCGACTCCTCTGGTTGTATAGAAGTCTATGCTTCATGTGTTAAAGCTGCATTCTCTCTCCTGACCACCAGGGGTCGACTCCTCTGGTTGTATAGAAGTCTATATATATATATATATATATATATAATTTTTACCCTGTTTTTATGTCTTTATATGTTTTTATGTCATCACATGTTTGTGTTGTTTCTTTTTGTCAGGCCATCACTGTAAATAAGAACTTGTTCTTAATGATCTGCCTGGTTAAATAAAGGTAAAAAAATAAAAATAAAATAAAATATATATATATAATTGATTTATTTCCTCAGTAAACATTGTAAAAATGTATTTATGTCTCAATCTCTAGTTCCATGTCTTCTTCAACACAGCAGGATTCATATAGTAAATTATGGTCCTTTGGCGCTCTGGCTGCTAGCTGCTCGCTCAGCAGTTGCCACGTTGAGAGCCGTGAGAGGCATCAGAAATGCTCCCAATAGTAAATATAGCATGTTTATGCTATATTAATATTGCATGCAGATTTTCATTTTTTTAAATGGACAAAGACCAAACAGCCCACTCATCACGACAACGTCCTACAGCATATTTTGTCGAAGAAATATTTATTTTGTATTGACCACAGTAATCAAAAGAAAACAATACTTGTGGTATTTTAGATCAGACTGGGAGGTACAGGGCCTAATCACCAATCAGATGACAAATATGGCTGTAACTTTGTAATTATTAGAATACGCTCAGCCCTGCCGCTGGATAACACACACACACACACACACACACAGTTAGAGAGTTAGAGAGTAATTAGTAGGATGTGCCCCGCCCTGTCGTTTAATCAGAGACAAGACCCTGTCTGACCCTGTTCTCCTCTCATCCTCCCACAAGCCTAATGAAAAAGAGTCAGGATGCACACACACACAGACACACACACACACACACACACACACTGGATTTAATCTATCTTCCTACTACTTTGTCCTTTCAATTCAATCTGCTTTATTAACACAAATATTACTAGAACTGTGTTGGTAAAACACGTTAATGTAATTTAATTAGATAATGTGTGTGTGTGTGTGTGTGTGTGTGTGTGTGTGTGTGTGTGTGTGTGTGTGTGTGTGTGTGTGTGTGTGTGTGTGTGTGTGTGTGTGTGTGTGTGTGTGTGCGTGTGTGTGTGTGTGTGCGTGAGAGAGAGAGAGAGAGAGAGAGAGACAGAGAGAGAGAGGGTAAGAGAGTGTGTATTACTGTGTGTATTTGTCTGTCTAGCCCTCAGCAGGTTGTGTGTGTGTGCGTGTGTGTGTGTGTCTCATTACGTGCTATCGGTAACAGCATGATGGCTAAACACCTGCTAAGGCCTGACCTCCATGTACCTGTCACCACAAAACAAGCTGTTCTCCAGCCCTCCTCCCCTCCTTTTCCTCCTCTCATAACAGGCCTGCCAGTCGGCCTCCTCTCCTCCTTTTTGATCCCTCGTTCCCTGCCCGGTGTCTGTCCTTCTCTGCTCCATCTGCTTTCTGCTGCGTAACTGAGGGATCATCCTCCGCTTCCTTTCCATCTTTTGTTTTGTTTTGATCCCACTGCACGTTCCCTCTATTCTTCCCAAGTGGGTCAAGTCTTTATTGGTAAGAGTGAATTGATCTGGAGTGTTTCATTAGTTAGAGTGAAAAAGGGTTTGGGACCCTGGTAATGACAAGCTTGGAATGTAAGTAGCTCATATGCTGTAAAAACCGGTGGGTCCTCAAATCAGGGCCAAGGAAAATGGGATCAGAGCTTCAAAAGACATCCTATGTAATCACTAGGTAAATACAGCATAGTGTGCTTTTAAGCACGAAAGCTCCCATATGGGGAGGTCGAGGGTTCAACCTCTGAGACTGAGCATATCAGAAAAAACAAAGAAAAATGAATAAAAAATCCAACAAGTCCCAACAAGTCAATAGAAGTAATTTGTGTCATGTTTGTAACACTATTACGGAATGCAAATAACATAAACCATAAGTATGACTCAAAATGACTCAAAGTGACTCCCAAACTGACTCAAAATGCACCCCTCGTTTTTGAAAAATGTTGATAAAAAAGTAAAAAGTTAGGGACTAGCTAAAATGCTATACTCAACAGTTTTGGAATTCTGAGAACCGACAATACCAAACATTCCATTCCCACACAAAGCATTGCAAAGATATGCACAAAAAAGTAATTTGTGTCCAGCAAAATAATGAAAATGTACTTACTTTTGGCTGAAATATGGATAATCAGTTAGTGTTTGAGTGTAAGATAGCTGCAGACAGCTGCAGTGAAGCGAGGTGCATTTGAGGACCGTAGGACGAGCTGTGGTGCTTTCAAAACTTTCTGAATTTCCACACTTATTGTCATGTCAGAAATATAATAAAATATAATAAAATAACTTCACTCAATCAACTCCAGATTTCACACAGATACTCCTACAATATTGACATATTGTATATATACACATTACAGTCTTTGATGAGTAAAATAATAAAATCTACTTTTTTTTTTTGGAGATTTTTTTTTTTTCTTCTTTTCTGTGTACTATCATAAACCAATATACCACTAACACATATATGGCCTTATTATCTATCTTCACAAGGGTTTTCTGTATATTATAGCTTTTTTACATTTTTCAATTAGACCTTGTGAATGAGGAGATAATCAGGATTTAGTATGAGAAAAAAACATTCGCAATTTTGGCTGAAAAATGGCTGAGGCGAATGATTAAAGCAATGATTCTAAAACAATAGTGTCATATATTTTCAATCAAAGAGAAATACTGTTCACACACTGTCTGATTAATTCAGCAAGACTTGTTTCTGTGAGGCTGAAATAAACTAGATGTACATAAACAGCTAAACGTAAGTGTGAAAAAAACAAAGAAAAACCCATAACAACACTTGGGGACATGATCACCGGTTTTGCAGGAATTCGGGTAGCGCCGCGTTAACCCCACATGCTCAGTGGTGAACAGGAACAGGAAGTCCTGTCTGCCGTACTCACTGTAGACACCTGTTTTCATTTAAGTTCCACAGTAGCAGACCAGTTTTGAGGTAAGCCACGGTATTGGTATACTCTAACCATCCCTTAGAAACAGGGGCAGATTGGCCATAGGGGACACCAGGGAAATCCCAAGTAGGCCGGCGGGCTTGGGCTGGTCCATCACCAACCGGCCCTCCCTGTGAAATCGCCGGCCCCGACTATATTCTATGCTTCACAGAATACGTTACATTTTCTCTAACAATTAGAGAGAATAAGCACTGACTGAGTTTCATAATACTCCTCGCGATCTGTAGTCACACTCATGGTTTCTATCTTCATTACTTGTCTCATCTCTTCCGTCAGTCCAACTTTATTTTAGTTATTAAATGTCAATCACTCCAGCCTTCTCAACACTTGTTCGCAGACCAAGCCATTTTTGAGCAGTTCTTATGTTTTTGAGCCGTTTTTATGCACCTTAAACACCCATACACACACACACACACACACACACACACACACACACACACACACACATAAATCCCACACCCAGCATGCAACACTACTGATACCACTGCTGTTCACACCCCATCGTATGTTCTGTTCAGTCATTTCTACAATATAGTTATAGTATAGTGTTTCCCCTACCATTACATTAGGGGGCGCTATTTGCAGGTCAAGACAAACACCCTCTTGCAGCCTGTACCAATTAAATGTCTACCTCACGCTATTAACAGGTTATGCTTACGCATGCGTGACTCGCCGATTCTTGGCTTCTTGCCAAAAGCTGACCTCGAGATGCCCCGCCCCTCCCATAAAAAAAGCTGTAAACCTATGGGAACCACTGACTTCATACTAATTCTACCCTCTGATTCCAGTTTCTTTATTGTGTGGTCTTTCTCTGCTGACATTCATTCCTTAAGGCTCAGTAGTTATACGTATAACCATCTGATACCCTCTGACAATAGTTAAGCATTTACATATAGCAAACTATATATAACCTGGAGTGTTACAATAGCCAGTATAATTTTATTCCATATGTCCATCCAGGCAAATTGGTGGATCCAAATGTTATAAAAAAAATCATACTTGATGTAATTTCTTTATAATCATCTAAAATAACTCTCTCTCTCTCCCGCACCGTTGCGCTCTCTGCGCATAGTGGTTTAAATGAACGACAACAATAAACAAATGCTGAGTGCTGATCAAGAGTTTTGTGCAAGCAATTTAAGGTCGTGATTCTTGTCCCAAATATGGCAGCTTCATTAAGTGATTGAAACACCCACAAAGCAGACAGTCGCGCCGCTAATGCCGCTGTTGTGTTTTTTTTGTTGTTGATATATTTGAATATTCATTTTCACATTCGAAATTCTGTTAACAACTATTCGAATATATATTCGAATATAGAATATTCGTTGACAGCCCTAATATAGAGAGGGAGGTGCAGCAAGTCCAGGGGTCGATCTCGGGGTCAGGACACTCAGCAGGGACCACCGGGTGTGTCCTCACAGGACTGGACTGCCTGAACCTCTCACCACAGATCCCTGCGCGTTGATCAGGCAGGATCCCCGAGATCTCCAGAAATAGCAGTGGGAAATGTTACGTCAGTGAAGCAGCATCGACCCAAACCAGAAGTCGCTGGGGTTTAGAATAAATACGCTCATGACAAATAGATCTCAAGTCTGCCAACCGAGACGGCAGCATGTTCACAAATTGAGAGTCGGAACCCGTCTAAAATTATCAGGATCTGATCAGCACCCCTCAGCATTAGATAACCAGAACCACTGACGTAGAGGAACTAGATGAAAAGTCTGATTAGAGAGGAGTTTGGGGTGAAAGTGGAGTTCTGCGATCCCAGGACGGTATGTATGAAATGATATGTGGAGACAGATGGATAACATCAGTCGGAGAAAAGAACACGGACCCAGGCTTCTATAATCTTCTACTACCCCTGAGATGCATGTGTGTGTGTGTGTGTGTGTGTGTGTGTGTGTGTGTGTGTGTGTGTGTGTGTGTGTGTGTGTGTGTGTGTGCGTGTGCGTTCTCTACAGAAACGCTGGCCCTGGACACATACGTCTCCGTGCACACACCAGCACGGGACAGAGGAAAAACTCGTAGGACAGAAAAGGATTTGCCATATTTACCTCAGAGGTTAGTGGAACAATGGTTTGGGTTTTTCTGTCCGCACCGCCTGGATTATCTTGTCATTGCTCTTCTTTAAAAAAATAAGTCTCCTGACTGCTGCTGGACCGATCTTTTATTTGCGCGTTTTGTGTTGCCTTACTCGCCCACAAAACAGAAAAGCCAAGAGATGCCATCACCAGCTCAAAGACACGCTGGTGTATACAGTAATGAAAGGTGTGTGTGTGAGCGTGTGTGCGAGTGTGTGTGCATGCGTGTCTTTGAGCGTGGGCGTTCATTCTTGACCTTATTCTCTTGATCTTCGTGATGGGATGCAGTTTTCTCTCAAGTGTCATGTTACCTGGATGGAAGCTCCGGTCGTACTCTAACAGGTGGTGGCATGCGGGCGAGATGGTGACCCCTGACCCTCAAAGACTTTCTAATTCATTCCATTTCCTTCAAGGTGACGCTGTGAGCCGCTGTGGTCCAGTGTTGTGACTTCTGGATGCTTCAGGATAAAAAGGTCGTGGTTACACTTGTCTTTTCAATGCGACATTGGTCATCCAATCACGGCAGGACGAATTCAGTCGTGTCTGTCGGCGTGGAGATCGGATCTTGCTCGCATTGGGATCCAATCAGCCAGGACCACCTAGCAAGGGGTCTGATGGGGTCACTGATGGGGAAACTGATGGGGTCACTGATGGGGAAAATGTATCAACTACTGATGAAAACGTAACGTTCCCTCAGTCTGCTGCTAACATAGTATAATATGGAATATTAATAGGAAAATGTGTCCTTTTTCACATAATCATGATGTCACATGCAGTTGCAGGTCATGTATAGTAAGTAGAATCCCCCTATGTATGCACTTGTCTGAGTACAACTGTAATTCAATGTTCCATTTGTCCTCTGAGCGGAAGTAAGGTATGTCTCGGCTGCACGGGAGACAACATTAGAAACCAGAAGCGTTCGAGGCAACAAAGTAGCACACATCTACCTGCCTCAAACGCATTGCACGCTGAGCACCGTGTCTACATCTTATGATAAACATATTCATAGAAATGCAGTACACTGTATGTGAGACACATATATCACAACAGTGCTTACTGCATCATCATTATCCAAACATCCATTCAAATGCCTCTCTCAACAGTGCTGTTCAAGTCCCTGAGTGTGAATTCATAGACATTTATAGACAAGCACAAAACATTCATCTCAGTCCATCTTTTGTTTCCTTGGTGGGCCCCTTCCTCCCTGTGATCCTTCATGTGCACTTTCCTCTGCCACGATTGGATTTCTAATAAACCTAATGGCCTGTTGGCAACTCGAGACCAGCCAACTTACGGGAACCACGGGGGAATGAGTTAAGTTTCTTAAAGGTGAGTTTCTTTGTTTATGTGATCATGCATATGCTAGCTTGTGAATATGCATTTTTTGTATTCAACGTCATTGGTGTTACTGTAAGCAAGACAGTCACAAGTCAGTGTTTATGTTGTTATGTGTGTGAGAGAAAAAAAGGGAGTCCCCAGCACTGTATTGTAATGTCCACATGCATTTGTTTTCTCCTGTCAGGGGTTCAGAAAACAGGAGATAAATCAGCAGCAGCGGCTGGGCCAGTGCCCTGAGCTGCATCCAGATCAACCTACACACACACACACACACACACACACTCCAGATCAACACACACACACACACACACACACACACACACACACTACTCCAAGTTCTTTCCTTTACAAAATATTTGGATAAAGTCTCGAAATTGACGTTCACTCACAATGTCCAGATCAACTTGTAACACATTACATTACATTTCATTTAGCTGACGCTTTTATCCAAAGCGACTTACATGATATACAGTAGACCGTAGACACAGCAACGGTGAGCAATTAGGGTTAAGTGTCTTGCTCAAGGACACAACGACACAGACTGCCGGAGCCGGGGATCGAACCACCGACCTTCTGATTGAAAGACCGACTTGCTAACCACTGAGCCACAGTCGCCCAGCACCTAACACCTTAACGTAACCCTAGGTGGTAGTAATTGCTTCAAATAAAATGAATGATATGAATTACACACGCACACATTATTGTATTACCAATAATGGACTATGATTCTACTACACCTAAGCTATGGCCTCTGTTTCTGATAAATAAAAGAAAGAAAAGAAAGAAATTGTGTTGGGAAGAGACAAAGAACTAGTCCACATTCAGAGTGAACAGTTGGACTCACTCACTGACTATTAGTTCCAGTTATTATCAAGACACATATGCACAAAAAGACAAGGGATAAGTTATTTGTTTTCCTTTTTTCAGGATCCAAAAATAGTCTAATGTTTGGCCAGCAGAGTTAAGACTATCAGCGAGGAGTTTTTCATGAAAGTTGTCTTACATCTCCTTTCAGCAACTTTACTTTAAGTTTGTCTCCCAGAATATTGCTTCAGAAATGTCCCCAGCTGGAGGAGGAGTCCCCTGTTGAATGTGTGGCAATGCTATAGGCCACGGTTGATGAGGAAGGTAAGTGCACCGACACAGACTTGGTTTGTTATAAGTACAGTACACATCAGAGGATCGGCGGTTCGATCCCCTGCTCCGTTAGCCCATGTCGATGTGTCCTTGGGCAAGACACTTAACACCTAATTACTCCCGTACCTGTTTACGGTGTATGAATGTACCTTACCACAGCCATTAGTGTATGAATGAGTGAATGATGTCATGTAGTGTTAAATAGATTTGAGTAGTCGGAAGACTAGAAAAGCTCTACATTGCAGGTCCATGTTCAACTCTTGACTCCTTATAGTTTGCCCTCACATCTCAATGTAGCACGTATGGAGCTTTCCAGCGTTGGTCGACGGCTGTGTCTACGTGTCTTATTTGATATATGCCTTTCAGTGCCGTTGTCTCAGAGGCAGTTAAAACCCAGTAATGAAGCACATTAATTCAATCATCACTTCTAATTAATCTTCATACCTGGAATCATTGTCAGACGTCTCCAGAGGGGATGAGGGTGAAGGCGGAGAAAGGGAAAACAGGAGTTTGTGATCTTAAGTAATCTCCCTTTCCACCCGGCATTAACCTACATTCCGGGTGATAATCACATGCTGGAGGAATGCAGGTGCACACGCACTGTGCTTTGAGGGTCCAGTCAAGTAGAGCAGGGGCTGCAGGTTGCACGTGGCCGAATGGTGCAGTCAAAAACATTCACCATTAGAAATAAACCTCAAAGATGCAATATGCTACTTTATTTAATATTAAAACGTAAACACAATGTGCTAACCGACAGTCGTCAGTCTGTTTGAACTCTTCTGTGATTCAACTGAATTCAGCTGGACATGTTTTTAAGATTAGTTGGGTGTCATTGCATTTACAACAGGAAGAACATAGTAAAATATAATGAGGGAATAAGCAATCTCTATGTATCAAGTTCTGAGGTTTTTGAAGGGTAGGCCCTCTATACTTCATCAGCACTGGTGTTTATACCAAACTGTAGCTTTGCACCCCACCGTGTTATAACTTTATATACTCAGTGTGTGCCTGTCGGCTGGAGAAACAAAACTACCAGCTAGAGTAGCAATGACTTCAAGTTAATTATGTATTTCAGTTTAACAACACATGAGGTACTGGCAATGATCCTCCTTCAGAGAGGGGGTGGGGTAACACGATCAAGAAGGGTTTTGGCCATCGTCTGTCATGGTAGCGGCTGTGCCTCTCCCTCACTCCTTGTCTTTCTGCTATATTAAAATCGCGTTTTTGCCAATATGTGGGTCAATGTCACTAAATGTAACCAGCAGAATCTTATCTAAACACAATTACAAAATGCATGTTAATGTCGGGTTTAAAGTCCATATAATGAGTATTTGTCTGAAGTTGCTGTTAGTTACAAGTTACAATGTGCACAATAACTGGCAGCCCCTGTTACAGCTCTGATGGATAGGAGCAGTTATCCTAGAAGAAGAAAGAGACTAACGGAGGATGTAGGGGAGCAAGGAAATGAATGGATGAATGGAAGAATCTGAGGCTTTGTTTAAACTGCCAGGCCAAATCCGTTTTTGGCATATACAGATTGTACCCAGATTGATTTTGGAAATTCTGGACAGCAAAAGAAAACTAAAACATGTGAAATGTGATTTTGGAAAATCGGATCCAACCCACCATTGGATATAAACAGATGTGTCTCAGTATTGCCACTCTGGCCGCTCAAATCGGATTCAAAGTTTCCCTTGTGTCACTTGCAACGTCTCCAGCCAACCGCAAACACACAATCACAAACACACACACACACACTTAAACACACACGTACACATACACACAGTGCACACGGACCTGCTAAATGTCAGGTGCACCATGGCGACCATTGAAAATGGTTAGTCGCACTTCACAGGTTTTTGCTTGCATGGAGCTCTGAGAGGTGTGGTGCCTTCAGCAATACGGTGTGTGTGTGTGTGTGTGTGTGTGTGTGTGTGTGTGTGTGTGTGTGGTGAGGGGGGTGAAGCCACACCCTGTTCTCCTCCTCAAGCATTGTCACTACCTTTAAAGACATGTTTAAAAGGAAGAAAACTTTTTTTTTTATCAAGACAAATGTCTCCGGCCCTAAAAAGGCCTATCCCAGACCTGACATCATCAACTGCTCCAACCCTAGTTATTTTACTGTTAAAACACAATTAAATTATAATGAATGTGTATTAATTATAAGTAATGCTATAATTTGTGTAATGATTAATGCTATTGTATCATTAGCTTGTGTGATATGCAATAATTACTTTATAAACTATAAAGTATATGACAATAACATTCTGATGACATTAATAAATTATATATTAGCATTGTACATTGAATATACTATTCTAACAATTACCAATTTATTTGTGAACCTTGTTAAGTTGTAAAAGGTTCTTTAAAAATATATAGAAATATATAGAAAGATAACACAGAAATCAAATAACATTTATTGATGTTTTACAAAGTATACATAAACATTTTACCAGGTATTGTAATCATAATTTCCCCAGCAATTGTATAATTTAGATCATATTTATGATTGTTTACAAACCAAATATTAACAACAACACAACAGATTAACAAATATCTGGTGCTAGATAATTTGCAAGATAATTTAAAGAAATAATTTGGTAATCCTTAAAAAATCCTTAATATAGTTTTTAGATTGTCTAATGTGTGCAACAATAACATGTTAAAATAACATAAATGATATTGTTACTCATAATTAGTAAACGTTGTTGTTTGTTTAAATTAAAATAGCTATTATATTTAGTTTAATTAACTATCAATCTTCCATTTAATAATGATGTTATTATACAGCTGTCCTACTTTTATTCTGTTTTGTTGTAAATAAGATAGAAGATTCACTGAAGTTCCTCTTTGAGATGATTTTTTACATAATGTATATTTTAAAAGTAAATCTTACAATATCAGCACCTGTGGGCCAATCCCACCAGATCCAGGAATAATATTGTTCTAATGAAAGGCCAGAACTGACCACAGATGTTGGTGTGAGAGAGACAGACAGAAACAATGTCAGTGAGTGTAATGGTGATGAATAGCACCTCCTCGCTGATGTCCCCCCCCCACACCACACACACACACACACACACACACACCTCATCCCCTCTGGGCTCACACGCTCATTCATTAACAGGAATTAATGGTTTTATCTGCAGCCAGTAAATAAAAGATTGTCAGCGCGACCGCCGTTCTACTCCCCCTCTTATCAAATAGTGTGAAAATGTCAAGTTGGCTGAAGCCAAATTAGCCGCGACAAACACATCACACTCCATCCCCGTCAGAAATAATGTCAGATTAACACACATACAGCTAAATAACCCAATCATACACATACATGCACAAGCACACAGCGAAAAGAGGAGCACATACACAGAGAATCGCATACACACACACACACACTAGCAGTGTGAGTTTCGTCAGGCCCGCTTTGTTGAGTCCTCCTGGTTGTAAATTTAGCGATTAGGAAGGATGGTTGTTTGTAACCTGGGTCTGTGAGGAGATTCCCTCTGGTGACATCTGGCTATTTGGAGAATCAGCCCCAGTGGATACACACAGACACTCAGACAAAGGCAGAGGGACAATCCAAATAGCCTGGCAGCTGTAGAGAGGCAGAGCGTCGGCACACGAAGACCCGCCGGAGTGTGCTCCTAAATGAGGCTGCTGGCGTTAGCGGCTGCTCGCTGCTGCCGCAGGACGCCGGCGCAGAGTGAACGCAGCCTCACTGCTGGGACCCGCGACAACACAAGAGGAGCTAATCGTGTCCTCGACTCTCCACTGAGGCACTCAGATGGGCCCTTCGAGCTAGATCGCCCTCTCAAAGTCAATCAACTCTCTGATTGAGACTCCGAGAAGAGTGTGTGGGGGGGGATTAGTGTAAGAGGAGAAAAAGAAAAAGGAGAGGGCACAGGTGCCGTGTACTTAAATGTTTGTGGGGTTTAGAAATAAGACTTCATGTTGCTTTCCGGCTTGTGGACAAAAAAGTAAAAGTTTGTGGAATTCCACGACGCATTTGTACAAGCAAGCACAAGATTTCCTACATTTGTACTAAAATGTATGCCTGAGAGTGAAAATTGTGGAGTGAATGGCGATTTACTTTTTTTTTTTGCAAGAGTTTGAAGCTTCTCCGCACTCTAGCGATGACATCACGTGCTCTGAGCTGCGCCATACACACCCATTGTAAACTAAGAAACGGACTGAAAATGTTCCTAAACTTGAACAACATGATACATGAAAACTGTGCTACCTATCAAAAAATGCCCAATTAGGAAAAAAACTCCATTCTTTTGTTAACGTTCCAAAGGTTCATTCAATCATTTCTCTACGTTAAAGTATGGCGAGTCACTATGTGCACAAAGATCAGTGTTTTTTTTGCTCTCTTCATGCCGAAACCCCATTCAAGTGAATGGAACAATTTCTCGCCGTTTTTGGCGCTTTTTGAGGAAACGGCCTGCCGAATCTCTTAGAAAAGTAATTCCACACGATTCCCGATCAGGTCGCACGTTTTGATGTAGTATTTATGGATGTGCTGGCAACGCCACGCGACAATTTACGGTCCAAAATTTCAGGAAGAAGGAGAAGAAGAAGAAGCCCGAAGAAGAACATGCAGTGTGATTGCCACATTAATGACTAATTCACACAGAGGCAGGGGGAGTCTCTAGGGGTCAAACACTGGAAAGCAGTGTGTCCGCACCCTGTTCCTCTGAACCATACGGGATCAGCCCGGTCCACTCTCCCTGCATTAGTCCCACATGCGATCCCTTCTGAGATCTTGTCAGTAAGTTTCTGTTCAAGTGTATGCAGGTTGGAATCATTTCTTTAAATTGTATACATTACTTCTGAATTATTGGACTGTTACACTTATTACACATATGTTACACATATGTTATGTTGAGTCCTGAAAATAAACTTTTGTTTTGTTAGTATGTGACCTTCTATTTGTGTTCCCTTTTTCAATTATGTACAATGAGTATATACAAATATTATTGATGCTCAGATGTTTCTTTTTAACGGTGAAACTGTGTAGGACAAAGAGCGCAGAGACATGCCGGCCACCTCCTGAACAATGTGAGTATGCATAGGGCAGTGCAGACGTTTGGTAGGACATCACAGCCGGGAGATGGGAAACGGACGAGTACCTCACATTCTGTTGTAACATCAACAAGCGCCTTATTCATTCCACACACATGAGCTCCTGTTCAACATTCAACTCTTCTATATATCTTTTTCCATGGAATTGCCATGGAATTGGGTTGGGAGAAACATATATGGAATTACTAAATCACTCTTATCCAATAAATCATAGACCTCCTGACAAAGGATCTAAAAACAATGCGTCCAAATCAAAAAGGAAAGAACATGCTACGTGTGCCTGGCGTTTGCAATAGGAACCTGCACATAACACATTGACTCACAGCCTCGGAAGGATTATATTTGATCGGGCATCGGAAACTGTGTCATTCTGTCACTCAATCTCCAGCGCTCCCTGTCTTTCAGCACTCTGGACAGCGTCGCTGTGACATGTCAGCTGTATATGATCAAGTCATGTATCGAGCAATCTTTTTCTATGGCTACATAAAGCTTAAACAGAGGGGGCAAAAACACAACTGACAACCTAAGGTCTTGAGTCCACTTCAGCCCCCTCATGGCGCCGGCCTGATGTGGTTATAATTGTATAATCATTACACTCATGTGCCAGCGCCACCTTTTATATTTACACTGGGCTGACTCACGGAAATCAATTTGAAGCTTGAAGAAGTATTTTTAGATTAGTCTTCATAACACAACAGCCTGACAAAATGAATACAACGTTGTATGATTGTGGGGGGGGGGGGGTCTGCGGGTCAGCAGTGAGTGACATAAGTTATAAATGAGTGCAAATACTTTTTACATCACAATTCATAATTAATATGGAAAGCAAACAACATTTTTTGATAAATGCTCCACATTAAATGTGTCAATGTTCAGGACATCCAGCATAGTTTGCTTGTAATAAGGTGCCAAAGTGAATTAAAAAAAAATCATTGAAATAAAGCGTGTTTATCAAAACAAATTCCCCGGACCCCCTAAAGTCGACTAAGCCCCCATGTTTATATCATGTTTACTTGTATCGCTCTGCTGGTCCGACAGCGCTTTCACATCTGGGCAGCTTCCCAGGAAATAGCTGCGTTCCATTTCCTCGGCTGCAGTCCAGGTATGCTGCTCATCCACTGGCCTAAATGAACTGACTTCCCTGTTATTACCAGATCAGCGGACATTAAGAAGTGCAGGTAGAAAATGGGAGGATGTGTTTATAAGTGTATAATCAGCCTGATCTGTTTACCCGTTCTGTTTACATTAGGCTTGCACACGGAAATCAAATACCTGTGAGGAATGAATGTGCAGGTATGCCCATATGAAGCATTACAATGGTATTGATGACCACTATTCACTCTCATTTTATCTGCTGGTACTGGAACATTCGAAATGGGTGCTCCACAGGCAGAGTGAGAGTTTACAGCCAGTTATATTTCATCTATTTCAAGTCTACTCCATTTGTCTGCGTGATGGGATTACAGTAGGTATTCATCTTTCTGGAAGGGTGGGGAGTTTCAGGCTACTGCTGCCAATTCAATTCAGTTTTCTAACATACGCTAACATTAGCCACTATAAGCTACTGGTCAATCCAGACCGAAGTAAGGTTCTTGCAGACATCATTGTAAGAAAATGACCAACAGTCAATTGTATTGCTGATGAATTGAACTTCCCATGTATGAGAGGAATTTGTGTCATTTTGTCCTTCAAAAGTCAAAAGTGTGGATGTATTGTCCCAAACTGCTGACGTCGGCTGTACAAGGTCCAAAGTGTGAATATTCAAAAGCCTTTATCACTCTTGCCCTGCTAGTTATTAGCATCAATAAAGAGCCGGGGCGCTGTTGGACATGGTGATTCCAGAACTCTTTGCAGAGTCAATCCACGACTCAGCGGGGAGCAAGTTGAAATATGCAAATGAGGCCGGATGGGAAGTAGCGGGAAGGAGAGAGATCTCTTTGAAGTGTGAGTCCCATACTTTGGATTGGTTTGCTGAGTAAACGGACGAGGCAAACAAAAGCCTCTGGGTAAATGACAAACAGGAATATCAGCAGTTGAGGGGAGCCCAGCGACTCAGCAATTTACATCTGTGTACACTGCAGTGGCCGTGTCGTGTCTTACATTGAAATCTCCTTCAGAAGACAGCAGAGCTCAGCATTAAAACATCACATCAAGATAAAGGCCAAGAGGTAAAAGGGTCTGCGTAAAAGTATTTTTCTGCAGTGCATAATCACATATTTATCTCATTTAACTCATTCTGGAAAATAATAACAAATCAATAATATGGAAAATGCAGAGTTGACATATACAACGGACAAGGAGATATTATTATTCTGCCAGGAAATGTGGAGAACCGCGTTGCTCAATCACAAAGTTTGTCTCCTCTAAACTAGAAGTCGATAACTTAGCGCTACGAGTCAGTCAGCACATATCTACTGCTCTGTGTGCTCTACCTGCCTGTGGCTGAGCACGGAAACGCTGATTCAAACCTGCAAAGTTTGACCAAGGACAAAGCTCTTCACAGGACAATTAAAAGGACACGCTCAAACTCTAGACAGGGAGAGAGAGGGGCTCAAAAGAATACATCTCAAGGTGTGTGTGTGTGTGTGTGCGTGCGTGTGTGCGTGCGTGTTGCATAGCAGAGGTTATTATGCAATTTGGCAATGCTTAGCTTTTATCAAAAGCCAGAAGGAGCCAATACGCCACCCTCAACCCCATCTCCTAGAAACTGACGCCCCCACACAACTCTCAATTACCTTTAAGGTGTGTTCACACCGAACTTGCGTGAGTTTAGTCGCTCGACTTCATGTGGTTAATTCGCGTCATTCGCTACTGGCTTTACTCGCGCCTGAAAGGGGGCGGGGCTTATCTCAGTGGCTTATCTCCGTATAAACAGTACCGTTTCCGGCATCCACCATTAAACTAACCACTAGTTCTGCTTTAAACTTCTTGTGGAAGTCCCTGTAATGTTGGACCATCAAACGCCCCCGTGTCCGGGTTCATAATATCATCCGTAGCCGCACAACAGCGTCTGAGTGACGGCCGCTGCCAGCGCTGCTTCAGGCGGACCAGCAGCAGTTTGATTACGCACCGGCAGGACGGCAGTGATGACGCGCAGAGCTTCTCAACGCTGATTGGCTTTCGCGACGCGACTTTTCGCCCGAGTTGGAAAATTTAAATTTACGCGAAATTCACGTCATACGCGCAGCGTTACTCGCACGCTGCCCGGCATAAATTCGCGTCTGTCGCAACCATACACGTCTGTGCATTGACTTTACATGTAATCTGGTCGCGCGAATAATTCGCGTCACGTTCGGTGTGAACACACCATTAGAGGGAGACATTTTTTTTTTTTTCCTCGCTGTGGTTTTGGTCATTTGGTAAAGGTAGTAGTAATAGAAGTAGAAGTATCAGCTTCAATAGGTTGTATTGTGCCGTATAGTTATATAAATGTTGTGCTAGTCTCGACACCATAGTGGGGTTGTTTTTGCTCACCCACTTAAAATGATCTATGTTTACATTTTCCCAACAAGTAGCTTGTGGACATACAGCGACGGCCCTCCTTCAGGAGCCAAGGCAGGAGCAGTGGGAAGGTGCTGAGACGCTGCTAGGTTGTACGAGCGCTGACATGTTGCCTCCATTGAACCATGAGACCTTCGATTCCTGTGTGAAGGTTTAACCTTCCGTCAGTGAGTTGCTGATGGAAGTCACTAGTTAGTCAAGTTAACATCAACCTTGATCTGTTCCTAAATCTACCTTCTGTTGATGCCTAAACCTAATTTCCTGTGAAGGTTATTTTAAAAGGACACTAGGGAAGCTGAAACTAACACTGAAGGGGCCCGAGAGCGTCGATCTCCAATGCCAAGGCTCACTGACCAAGCCGAGTTTACAATGAACCATGAAACTTCCCCAGATGTTTACTTACTTTAAGACAATAGTAGATATTAGACATTAGTACACATTTTCTCAAATTGCAGATTTGTATATGCAAATAAGGCACCTAAATGTGCTTTCTTTCTTTTCCTCTTTTCCAGTGAAAATAAAGAGCCCAAAATCTCAAAATTGACCAACGCATGAAAATCCATGTTTTTACTTTGGACATCTTGTGGTTAGGATGGAGTCTTTGGATGGTGCATTGCTGCCACATTTACACCAGGCTTTGCAAAAGCTGTTTTCAAGCTATAGCCTACACAGCCTGAGAGAACACACAGGATGAATTCATATTATGGTCAATATCCACTCCACCGTCAAGCATCCCCCATATGTTACTTATTATTACAGCTATCATACAACGTTGAGCCCAATCATACATCCTTCACAAAAGAATATCAAGATTTTAAATGTTGTCCGTAGCACCCAATCCGTGTGTGCATGACACGTGATCATAACACCCTTGATTCATGGTTCCAGCCAGCCATCTTTCCTGGTGGCATGTCCTCTGGGTGGGGAGGAGAAGCTTGACCTATCCTGAAGAGGACGAGTGTGGAGGGCAGAGCACGATGACTAGACAGACTTATCTACTGTGGCCGAGGAGGAAGATTAGAGTATTGATTCTGGAGGGTGAAATTCTCAATCAGGAGTCCGAGGGGTCAGGATTGGCAACGAGCAACGTGAAGAAGTGTTTTGGCCAGGGAGGAGAGAGGGAGGTAGGAAGAAGAAGTCGGCAAGTGAGAAAGTGTTCCACTTCAATGCCAGGAAGTGATGGACTTCAGACATCGATTTCAGCAGCTAGCCGGGTCGTCTTTATCTTTTGGTAATGACACCTTTTAGGCGAAGGCATATGAATCTAGTCAAAAGTAGCAATGTACATTGTTTCACTTTTGAAAATAAAAAAGATTTGACCGAGGCACATATCAAAGTGCAGAAAACTGAAAAAGAGCTTTCAGTGCACGGAGTCAAAACAAGTGGCAACACTAACACTCTGTATCTCTTTCCCCCAGTTTCTCCCTCCCTCTGTCTCCCCCCCCTCTCTCCATCTGTCAGTAGCCAGATGTGTTTCTAAGCGTGGTCAGAACCACGTGACAGGAGGCACACCGTGATTGGTTAAGGATAAGATTGGTGGTGTGGCTAACTGATCTGTGCATCATGTCTGATCGGTACTGAGCATGTGTCACTGAACAGGAGAAGGAAGCCAGCTGGCTCACTGGTTCTACCTCCATAAACATGTAGTTTACATACTCTGTCATACATCAGATGTATGTGTGCTGGACCGCTCGCAGGGTACTTCTGGGCTGCATGTGACCCGCGGACCACTGACTGAACCGGTTCGGTGTTCATCAACAACTAACTTTTTCATTTCACGGTATGGACACGTTCCAGGCTTAAATTAGCTTGCAACTAATATAAAGTATAGGATAGGTGCAAAGCCATGGACTGTATATAAGAAGTGGACGTGGTCATCGTGACGTCACCTCATTGGTTGGTGGAATGCTGTTTTGAAGCCTCCGGTTCGACGATTTGACCGTCACCATCTTTGATTACGGCCGCCACCATGTTGTTTTTTTAGCAACCAATGAGCGGCAGAGACCTTTCAATCACCTTGTAGCCCCGCCCTAAAGAGGCATGACGAGGTTTTGGCACCTCTGTTGACACTCAGTAGCAGCTGGCAAACATTGTGTATAATGATAAACACGCAGTTATGTCCCTTATGTCCCTATAACGCCCAAGATGTTCTATTGTAAATTGCAGTCCTGAACATTGCATTAAGTCTCTAAAGTTGTAAGACAAACTAAAAGGAGGAAAACTGACCCGAGCACAGCCTCTTCGAACGTCTGTGGCAGTGAAGCACAGCAGTGCATGTTTTTTAGCGTTAGCTCTTCACCTGCATTGCGTCAGTTCACCATGACAACTGGCGGGGAGAAGCACGCCAACCAACAATCACCAGCCCTGCCCATTTTCCTCCGATTCAAGGTCCAGTTATGATTCCATCGATATCCCCTTCATAACATGCCAGCTGAAATAATAAACACCACTGTGCTGCATGGCTCTTGTGCAACAGACTCCAAACCACGAGGGACTATTGAACCAGATTTCTGCTTGTTTGCAGCTGTATCAATATGGCCATGTCCAGTCTGACCTGCATCGACAGGCTCGTTTCTGACCATCGATCCCAGTCAGCCTGCACAAATCAAACTCTGGGAGCAGCAGCTTGCTGGAAAATACTAATTCACACCCCACAGCAGTGTGCTGACACGACCCCCCCTCCACTCACTTTAATACAAAATGTAGTACTAGCCAAACACACACACACACACACACACACACACACACACACACACACACACACACACACACACACACACACACACACACACACACACACACACACACACACACACACACACACACACACACACACACACACACACACACACACACACACACACACACACACACACAGTCACTAATGAGCATAGGCAAGACATGCAACGATATGGATCTTGTTTTCTCTGTTCATGTTTGTGGGGCGTGGGCGTGGCTAGCGCGCCTGCAGCACGGAGAGAGAGAGGGACGATCATGGGGATCAGCTGTGTCTCGTTACGGGGCACAGCTGATCCACATGATCGTGGGATTGCGTGGGCAGGAGGGGAGCTACAAGAGCTCCCAGAGCCACGCAGACGGGGGTTGAGCTAGGCAGGGCATGTGTAGCGAATGCATGTGTGTGTGTGTAAAAATGCCTAATAAAAGCCATAAGAGGAAAGAATGCGTGGCGTCGTGTGCTGAGCTCCGGGAGACCCACGGCATGATCGAACCTGTTTACAATGTTGTCTTCATTATTCATCACAGGGTTTTTTCCTCCAGAAGAGGAGGGAGAGGACATCATTTTGGGTTTAGATAATGAGGGGAAAAACTTTGCCTTCTCTGTTTCTGTCTTACACTCTCTCTCTCTCTCTCTCTCTCTCACTCACACACACACACACACACAGCACAAACAACTGTATAAACCTTGCCTATGAATGCTCAGAGGTGCTGTCTTGATTGATGGCAATTAGCATGCTCTAATGGTAACAGCTGTTTGGGGTGTCAGGAGGCTGCTACTGTACCTGACGCCCACCATACCATCTGCTGCCAGCGGGAGTGTGAGGAGGTGTGTTAGTGTGTGTGTGTGTGGCAGACAGTGTGTTTTAGTGTAAGACATTTAAAGGAAAAAAAGCTAAAGTGACGCTAAGAACGTGTAGTGAGTCAGTGTGTGTGTGCGAGTTTGTGTGCGTGAGTGTGTGCATGCCAGGCTGGCAGCTTGTTAATGTTGAACCCAGGCCCTTGGAGCAGGCTGTTGGCTGTTTTATTAATGATGCCATGTCCCCTCATGTCTCCTAATGGCACTGCAAGTCCATGTGTAAAGGATCTACACACACAAATACACACCATGACCCTAAACAACCTACTGTGTGTGTGTGTGTGTGTGTGTGTGTGTGTGTGTGTGTGTGTGTGTGTGTGTGTGTGTGTGTGTGTGTGTGTGTGTGTGTGTGTGTGTGTGTGTGTGTGTGTGAACAAGGCTGTGAATGGGCCATCAGTCTGTCCTTGGAGACTGTTGGTCATTGAAGGCCAGTCCATGTGTCCATCTGTGCACTGTGGGGTTACTGAGTTCAAGTGTGTGTGTGTGTGTGTGTGTGTTTCCTCCACATGTCTCCATCTGCCAGCCAAGGCCCAGTGTGAGACACCCTGTTACCCAAAGAGTGTGGGCTGACTAAGCTGTGTGCAATACTGGCATCCAGTGTGTGTGTGTGTGTGTGTGTGTGTGTGTGTGGTGGTGGGGGGGAGGGGGTTGGGTGTGGGAGTGCACTTACCTTCCTCTATCTATAAAGGAAAGAAAGTATTTGTGGTAAACAAACACTCATTCCACTCCAGTGTATGGAAGTCCCCTCTATACAGTTCACTTTTGGTAATGTAGTAATGTATGTGTGTGTAATGACAGAATTAGATGGCGAGAGAGGAACAGAGAGTTCAAACATGAGAGTGGGGCACAGAGAGAGAGAGCCCTGAATTCAGTGCATCCTCTCATGAAGCACTTCTGTGCACCGGTACTAATGCCTGGTCTCACTCTCCCATCACTGCAGCAGTGTACACACTCAGCATCACACAGTAGTTTCTATGAGGTCTTCCAAACGGCCTCGGCTGTTGAAGGCCCACTAGACTGTTTCGCATTCAGGGGACCACTCTGCCCCTCATCGAGTGTGACCACTGTCCCTGTGATGGCAGCATTCACACACAGGGACTATGGCAAAAATGATCTTGCAAATAAGTTGAACTTGGACCGACGTTTGCTGGTTCATAATGTCATCTGCTTGTTTTCTGCAACATGAATATCATTATCATTATAACTATGACACAGATCACACATACATACCAAATGCTTTTTGATCCTTTTTCTACTCCTACAATGCTACTTTACTGATATTTATGTTTTTGCAGTTATTTATCCACATTCGTAACATTAGAATTATAATTTTTTGCTTATTTGATATTATTTAATATATGTATATTTTCTCACCCTTGAACATATACACTCCTTCACTGATGTATTTACCGTATGAACGTACAGAGTGTCTCATACTCCGGTCCTGAAAAATGAAGCTGAAGGTTGTTCAGGGTGTGTTATGCATTACAACGCCATTATAGCCAATGTCATAACATGATGTCTCATTGATTTTCACATGATTTTGTATTATTCTATTATTCAGAGCAGAAAATGTTATTGATGGCAGGAGTAGTGGTACGTGATTAGAGGGGTGATTTTAGAATTGAAAGGTTGAGCTGCTTCATAGAATTGGTCGTTTGATGTCATGATAGATGATTGACAGGCGGTCTCCTTCCCTGAACTAGGAGACACTTTCCCAAAGGATCATGTTCCCTTTATTCCAAGCAATGGAGGGATAGTAGCAGTGTACAAATACATGACTACTGACCAGGCTACACCCTCATACAACCGTGCAAACACTTCCTGGCTGCACCCGATTGGACAAACTCTTTCACTCCTGGGCTGAATTTAACCGGACCAACATGTTTTGGAAACTTTCTCTTCTGATGCAAAAACAATCCATGTGTTTTGTTTCAAATTCTAAATCACTTCATCCTTCAGTCCAGTTGGTTGTTTGTGCCAGACCTTACGAAATTCCCTGAAGGTGTTCCTGCAATATGGTGTTCACAAGAATGGACCGGACTGACAACCTGAAAACATAATTCCCCCGGCTCTCGCTGGCACCAGGCATAGAAAGAAATACCGCACCCTCAGATTTTCACTGGCCTCCCTGCTACCATCTACTGTTTACCAACAGTGTGTTTCCGGTGAAGTTGTGCCCAGATAAGCAGCCATGCATAGTGAGCAAGGTGCTAATCAGGCCAACTCCACCTCCCCCTGATCCTCCCATCTGTCCTGGGGAAGCTGTCACCCCTGTGCCTCAGTCCACTGAGACATATTGCAGGATGTGTGTGAGTGATGTGTGTGAGTGTGTGTGTGTGTGTGTGTGTGTGTGTGTGTGTGCTCTTCTTGTGTTAATTACTCGTGCTCTTAGATGAAAGCACTGATTTTGGTAAGCAGCGGTATAGCACTGTTGTCCTTTTCTCATCCAGTTACATAGTCATTAAACAATCAGCCAGTATTATTCTATTACGGGGCAGCTTTGGCTCAGTGGTAGAGCAGTGTCGCCCTTCAATCAAAGGATCTGCGATTCAATCCCCAGCTCCGCTAGTCCATGTCGACGTGTCCTTGGGAAAAACACTTAACCCCGATTTGCCCCCGCAGTCTGTCCCTGCGGTGTGTAAATTGGAATGAATGTTAGTTAGTCCTGATGGCAGGTGGCACCTTGCATGGTAGCTCCTCCCATCAGTGTGTGAATGTGTGAATGATGACATGTAGTGTTAAATCACTTTGAGTGGTCGGAAGACTACAAAAGCAGTCCATTTATTACTTCTTGTATTGTCAACCAATCTGATGAAAAGTCCAAAACCAACAATGTGTTGTCTCTCAATATGGTAATGGTCTTACCCTGTCTGTGGCACTCCTGAAAACCGCTATCACTAGAAAGAACGTTATCTATGGACATGTCTGCAAAATCCCAGATAGCAGTCGGTGAAAATATTTTGACATCCAATCCTAAAAAGGTCTTTTCCTGTTGAAAATGTTGCTTTGCTACGGTTGGAGTAATTTTGGAAAAACAATAAAACACAGCTGCACTGGCCTCTCTAAGAGTTGAAAAGTATAAATCGTTCGTACCACTGCCAACATCAAACATGTTGAACAATACTCTCCAGCTCTGATAGAGCGGATGCTAGTGCAGCATCTCAGTGAATCTGACCACTGCTGTTTTGTACAAACAGTTGCCCACGAGTTCTATCTCACACACCTAAGCCACGCCCATAGTGGCCGCTAGCTCCACACAGGATGCTGATTGGTCCCTGCCGAGGCTTACCGTGAGACACACGCATTACTTGAAGCCAGACTAGATCGTACTTCCATTTGATATGTGATCCAGTCATTCTCGTTTGTCTCATGACATTATATGAATCCAGCAGCTGTGCAAGATAACATTTCTGTTGTCATTTAGTGTCCCTTTGTTGTCACTTCCTGTGCATTTGTACATTTGTGTAAGAACATCGACTAAGTAACGCTTTAACATTTGTTCATTCATTAAGTTTTCTGTTGAAAAGTTTGCATCTCTTCTTGATTTTGAATTATACAAACACGTGATATTGTAATCTTCCGCATTGGCGTCGTCTGCATTTATTGAAAAAATTCAAATATTGGTTTCAAGGCCATTTTTACAGGGGAAGGCGCTCGTTAATAGGAGTTGGGAGGCCTGTGAATTAAAATGCACATGCAGCTCCAAAGCCTGTAGGTGCAATTACATATTTAATGTGTTTACAAGTTATTGCACAAGCACCAAATGTTGTGGATGCAGTTTCTGTTAATGAGGTTTGGGCTGGGGCTGTTTAGAGAAGTCCCTGCAAGGCCTGAGATACAATAACATGCACATGTGTGAATATGTGTGCCCGCCTGCAGTGCAAGTGTACTGATACATCCATGCAAGACTTACACAGGCTACTGCGGTTTTAGGGTCCAATAGATATGAACAACACTTTAATTTGCCATCTTTCATTCATCTAATTCAAAAGTTCTGTTTCTAGAAGGACACACTTGAATAGTCACAGCCTGGTTTTTGTGTGTAGCTGCTTTTCTCACTGGAAAGACACCGAACATACGGTTTTAGTTATGCAACAAAAAATGCCAGTATTCCAAATGAATCTATTTAAACTCCATGACAAAAAGGCAAATTCATGCTGATGATTACTGTGGCTCAGTGATAGAGCCAGAATCAGATGATCGGGGGTTTGATCCCTGGATCTGCTAGTCCATGTCGATGTGTCCTTGGGCACTTGATCCCAAACATTTGCTTGTGAGGGCTGTGCGATCAGTGCACCAATGGGTGAATGGCATGTAGTGTAAAAGCTCTATGACTGGAGGAGAAAGGCACCATACAAATACAACTCTATTTCCAATTGAATAGCCATAATTCCGCCCTTTGCAGGACTATCTTAAAACGTCCTCTTGTATTATCTGGCGCATTCCCATCGCAGTTGACAGTCTCAAAGCTTAACAATGTAATTTTAACTTATCACTGCAGAAAATGTGAGCAGCTGTTTACCTGTATCAGAATGGCCGGTAATTGATATGTGAATGAACAATAAAAGCAGGCAATGCAATACTAAATTGATGCAAAAGAAAACAACAAAAAGACATGACTTCTAAACAGTCGGCAAAAAGAGCCACAGCTGAAGTACCTTATGCTTGCATTCTCTTCACTGGCCATCAGGGGGCGACTCCTCCAGCTGCAAAAATAAGTTGGCTTGTATAGAAGTCTATATAAATGGCTCTACTTCTCTCTTGATTTATTCCCTCAGTAAACATTGTATACATGAGTTTATGTCTCAATCTCTAGTTTCAGGTCTTCTTCAATACAGCATGATGATCATTTAGTACATTATGACCATTTTGTGTCTCCTAAAAAAAAGAAGAGAATGGTCAAAATGTCGATCTCTTACTTTCAGTCCATGGGTGACATCATGGTGACTATATCCACCCCTTACAGTCTATACAACTAAACTAAGACATCAGGAACAACGTGGGTCATCCAGCCAATGTTTGTTCCTTTTGTCTCCTTTCTGACTGGCTCCCCATATATTCCCACGAGATCAGCTACTCCCAAAAAAGCTAATAAAAAAAAATTATAAAAGCAATAACATACAGCAGGAGAAAATATGACATCTAAAATATAGATAGAAAACCAATATTTCCAAGGGAGAAAAAACGACAGGAGCACACTGATTGATCCACAGAATTAAATTGTGCAGAAAGACTAACGATGAGACTCTGATGGTGACAGCCGTATTCATTCTGTGTGGAGGGCTATGCTATGCTCTAAAAATCTAACCTAGGGAAGAAAATCCTTTCTGAACTTGAATTATCTTTCAACAGTTTACTGAACTTTTGTACCGTGTTGATGAGCCAAATATTCACCTCTGCCTATAAAAGGTCTGCATGAAATGTCAGATGAAGTACGGGTGTGCAGTCTGAGGTGCTGAAGGGGGGTCACAGTGGGAGGTTGAGACACAGCGGAGTCTCAAATGTCAAAAGTTGAGGGATCCCCGGTTATACAAGCGTTTACTTTAGCATAGTTACAGAGGTAATGTTGAGCTTTCCAGGGCTGATATAAATAAATTCAAGGTGTTGTGTGGGAAAACTCTCGCTGACTTACTGTAACTGCTGCTGTGCAGATCAAGAGCTCTTATTTCAGAGCTGCAGACTGTGTGTTTGAATGAGTTCATTCTATGAGCATCCCATAGAATGAACCCCATAGAGAGAATGAATCCCATAGAGAGAGAGCATCCCATATGAACACACAGTGTTAGAAAGACTGTGAAATGCCAGCCACACTGGGTTTGGCTATGTGCTAAATGTTGGTGCCAAATGGTGCGTCAGGGCAAAAGGGTGTTTGGAAAGTTGGAATTGCTGTGTGTGGTGTGTGTGTGTGTGTGTGTGTGTGTGTGTGTGTGTGTGTGTGTGTGTGTGTGTGTGTGTGTGTGTGTGTGTGTGTGTGTGTGTGTGTGTGTTAACAAAGGTAAGAGAATGAGTGAGATGTCACAGCATTGTCATATTTTTCCACCTAGTTGAGTAGAGCAGTCTCCACTTTTATCAACAATTTGAAGAATACATATATAATTGCAAATAAACATATAGACTATAGCAAAATGTTGACTCTATTTACACACAAACACGCCTGCAGAGACACACATGCATGAGCGCACACGGCATCGAAACACATGGACTTTGGAATGAGTGTTCCACTATAAGGGGTCAAATGATTTAGCTGGCTAACACACACAGTGTACCTGCTACAGTGCTATAGTGCATGTGTACATACACGTTGGCTTGCCATAGCAAATGCTACATCATCACACAATTGCAAGGCAGACAGTTGCTAAGCCACCACGGAGCGGCTGAGTAACTCTCACGCTGCTAACCATCTAGAATCAGCACCACGGACAGCAGCTGAAGGACCAAACTGGTTAACTATAGTCTAAACTGGCCAAATGTTATCACAGACCCAGATGTCATTTTTTTCTTTACTGACTATCAGGGGGCGACTCCTCTGGTTGCAAAAACAAGTCGGATTGGATAGAAGTCAATGAGAAAATGGTCATACTTCTATGGGTGTACTTTTTGGTTGGCTTAAAAACCCTTATTCAGCATTCGATTGTTTTTTAGCTCTGCCCTTCACATGGCAATTGTGGTTGCAAAAAAAACAAGAAGTGGATGGCCAAAATGCCGAACTATCCTCAAACTAATGAGTGACATTGTGGTTCTCTTCTTAGATACAGTATGTGGCATTTTACAACACAAGAGGTAACATGTATCCCTGATCCATTCCATCATTACAAAGAGAAGCCTGTCCAGTGGCTCATTTAAGTCAACAACACCGTGTCCTGACTGAATGTCACTTGAGCGAGCGTCAGCAGCAAAATGATGGCATGTTTTTTCTATTGGAAAGGCCATTTTGAGCTGAACTTGTGTTGGACTAATTATCGATCATTGATGATCTATTGGCATCTGTTCTTTGATTGTAGCAGCTGGTCTACAAGGTTCCATTTTTTTTTTCCACCATCCCGAAAACTATTTGAACAGCTCTGTGTAAACTATCAAAAATTATAATTGCCTTCTTTTGTCTTTGTAATAGTTATCTATAGTTTTTTCTCTCTTCATAAAAACACACAATTACAATGATAAGGAAATACAATATTGTATTTTCATGGAATAAAATAAATCTTGTCATTAGTAGTTTTAATTAAATATTCTTAATTGCTTGGTCATAATTAATCTAGAATACATTTATATTGTGAAAACATCTCCTTCAAATATCTGGATGTATTCTAGTTTATCACCAACACTACATTTAACCAGATTACATGTGAACACATCATGATAACATTATAATTTACCTTCACCCAATACTCATTTTCACTGAACAGAGTCTGAAAGCATCATCTGACCAAATGGAATCTTTGTTTGTTAGCCGTTAGCGGTGCTGCTAACGTTACTAGCTCCCCTCCTGACAATTTAAACATGGAGTGGTTGTTCACACTGTAACATAATCAGAGATCAGCAAATAGAAAAGCATTAATGCCGATGTTCTGATCACATATTTTACTGAATATTGGAGGATAACGATCGTCAGTAAAACTTTATTTCATACCGTGACGGTTAACGTTAAACTGTACAATTAATCCGCCCTGTTGCTCACTCACTTCTCTCCCCTTTTCTCTTCGCTTTAATTCCTGCTCCTCATTCGTCCGCCACACCTCTCACCCAGCGCTGGTTGCCTCTCCACACCTCCCACCGCCTCCTGTTCCCTGTGCCTTTCATCTCTGCCCTGTCAGGTGAGCCTTTGAAGGTGTGCACGGGGGAGGAGGGGTGAGGAATGGGCTCAACTTGACACGACCCATCCCAGAATCATTAACAGCATGGCAACGCCACTGCTCCCGCTTCGGCTCCACGCCTAATGAGACGATTCGGAATACTTTGTCAACAGAGTACAAAGAGCGCTTTAAAGTGAACGGCAGATGTATAGGGTACGGGGTCATGCATCGCTACGGGTTGTTTCTTTAACTCTCTACAGAAGACTTCTGTGGCTGTTTGAAGACCCTCAGATGTAGTTGTGAGCGGGTCAAATGGAGTGTAAGCTTGACGCACTTTGCCTGGGTAATCAGTTTGATGGAGTAGGTACTCAACTCCTTAGGTCTGGGAAAGAACAAGGTAAAAGCACCTTTATGACAACCTCCCGGATTTATTCACACCATCCGCCTTTTCAGAAGTAACGACAAGCGAGGCGGAGGTCTGGAGGAAGGAGGCGAGAAAATACACCGAGGCAACAAACAATCTCAAAGAGTGATAGTGTTCCAGTCCTTTTAAAAAACAAGCATCCATTTCCAAAATGAAGTGCATCACTGAATAAATCAGTCTCAGGTTAATAAAGTTGTCATGTGTTTGATTTTCCTGAGGAAGAAGGAGGGCGAGAAAAAGGAGAAAACAACTGCAGAAATATGACCCCGTCAGCATTATCTCCTTATTTTATTGTTTTCACAGAGGTCACCGTGAACACAGCTCCTTCACTCATTTTTCTTCCAACCTTTCCTATAGAATGTGATTTTTTTCAAGGATATTTTTCTAACTGTAAATCAAATAGCTGTAAAGTGTACATAAGATTGTACAGATAGAGAGCTCCCACGGTGAGAGGCAAGTTTTACCCACACATCACATCCCACTGAACACCAATGATGATGCAAGTCACTGCTGTTCGGAGTTTTTACAACTTTGTTACTCTGGCTGGTTGCGACTTAATTGTTATGCTTCTTCCTTCTCTTTGCACCTCTGTCTGTTTGTTTGTTGTTTTTTTTTCTTTACTCACTGACCAATTGAAGTCAATCAGCCATCCCAATTTTAACCTGAGACCACTAAAGGGAGCTAATGTGATACGCAGCGCTGCAGACGAAGAGATGCCAGTGACGGCATCACTATTCATGGGGCTCATTCCAGCTGTCCCTCACACAGTGAAGGAGGGAGAGAAGAGGAGGGGAGCAGGCGAGAGAAAGAGTTCAGCAGACCTGAGTACAAACACGCAGACGTTTACAGCATTGCTGGACAATAAACACCAGGCACATGTCCAGTCACGCAGCGATCTCCAGCATGTTGTGCGAGCTGTGAAATCCAAATGTGCAAAAGTTCCTCTCTGCCGTAAGACAAATGTTGGGAGGCCTCTGTGCAAACAATTACATTACATTTCATTTAGCTGACGCTTTTATCCAAAGCGACTTACATGCTTACAGCAGTAGACCATTGACACAGCAATGGCTCTCAATATTTCTTTTATTATTTTATGATATATTGGACCTTCATTATAATTATACGTGCAACATATAGACGATCCAAGCTGTTATTGGGTTAAGGTCGCCAGACTATCACAGCTCTGACACACAGAGACAGACAACCATCCAGGCTCATATTCAAACCTACGGGAAATTCCGAGCATCAGCTAGATCTGTGTGTCTTTTAACTTTGGGAGGAAACCGGAGAACCCGGAGGAAAACCATCAGCCACTACGCAGCTATGCATTTTCTACACACAATTAAAGATTTTTTTTAAATATAAAATATTATATTCCCGTTTAATAGGGATGTTCTGATTCAGAAACTTGTACTTAATCCGTTTAAAGTGGTATTTTTATTGCTGCTTATTGTTTTGGAGGTGTGATTGTATTCTATATTGTTTACACAGTATAGACAGTTTATCCTTCTCATATTAGATATTTTGATCTTGATCTGTTCATCTTGATCCTGCTGGTTCACTCCCACAGTCGTTAAAGAGTTTTAGAACTCTGTGTCTTTATCAAGAACACTCTTGTGGCCAGGCTGGAAAAAACCCAGGGATCCTGCTTCTTGTTTATGTTGTTTTTTTGTTTTTTGAAAATAGTCCCAATATCGTACTTCATACCGATGGAGATTGGCTTTCCACCTTGTTATGAAAAACAACATGAAATAGTATTTTGTTGGCAGAATTTCATGAGAAGTTTCTATATTTCTGTTTGAGAATTGAAAATCCAATGAATGGAAGGTGCCTGACTGGGATCTCTAGTGGCCATATGAATTATGACTATTGTTTGTCAGGAACAAAGGCAGATGCAGTGTGATGCTGTTGTAGCTCCTCAAAATCCCTGCAGGGAGGAAGTCTGGCTGTGAATGCATCAGCAGAACTTCAGACTGTGACACGAAGCTGTGTGTATCTGTCCATATATTGTTTTTCTTTAAATCATGCCCATAATCACCCCTTAGAATAATTTGATTTATCATAACACGTGCAACATCTTGGTCCTCTGACATGCTCACTATGGAAAGCCCTGTTTGCGTTTTAGTAATTTAAATCTAGGCCACATCCAGTCACTTATAGATACCACATCGAGGAGACCTGCTGTCCATCTGAATACTGCGTGGGCCTACAAATAACTCAGAGACACCACAGGTACCACAGAGAGGTACACACATCATGTACACGTGATGTGCAGTGACACGAGAGAGTGAGTGAGTCATTTGGCCTTTAGCCCCGAGATTATGGGTCTCACAATGACACTCCATGCTAGGCTGCGCACACACACACACACACACACACACACACACACACACACACACACACACACACACAACCCTGAGCATGCTGCTGTTACCTTCAACATGGTCATTCCAGAGAGCCTGTAGGTTATCAGCGGTCAGAACACGACTCGCTAGGGACTACCAACACCATCACACCTTTACACCGAGAAATACTACTTCTGCTTTTTATGTGTGTGTGTGTGTGTGTGTGTGTGTGTGTGCAGACAGGTTGAAAAAAAGAGAGAGGCTGTAGGCTCCAGGCAGTATGATGAAGTGTACACAAGAAACAAAAAAAAGAACACTCAAGAGAGAGATTGAATTTTCAGGGAGAAGAGCCTTTCTAGACACAAACTCAGTCTACGATGTATCGAGAGAAGACGCCCCCCTCCCCACACACACACACAAACACACAAGTGACACAAACACACAGGCAATGCTATCATCTCTATTGATCTGCAGTGTGCACGGAATTGATAAACCTCATGAAACGCAACTTGAAGGTCGATATCAGCGTTTGTGTGTCGGCGCTCTTTACTCGCCGCGCTGCCCTCTAAGGTCTCGTGCTTGTTTTCTCACCTCCCTGCACGCTGCATGCTGGGAAATGACTTGTCCCGGTTCCACGGGTGCATCCGGAACTCTAGGAGAAGACGGAAGCCAGTCTGACGAACTGGGAAGAGGCGTGGCTGCAAGTGGAGCTGGATGTCTGGGTGGTTGGGGGGTGTAGCGCCCCCCACTGGGCGCAGGACAGCCCCTCTGCTGGACGTACAGCCTCGCAGCCCCCGGAGACGGGATGGCTGTGTCAGTAACCTGCTGTGACATCCACTCAGCGATGGATGCAGACAGACATCCAAGAATTTGAATGGTGCTAAGTTCCAAACTACAAAGAGACAGGTCATAGAAAAGAGTTTGTTGGTTTACTAAATCAGACATGTCTCAGTCTCAGTTATGTTATGTAGATCTGCAGCCCAACACCAATTGTGCAGTCAAGCTAACAGGAGCTTAATGTAAAATGGTAGGTATTTTCTTTTTACTCCTCGATTTGAATGTCTTCCAGGCTTTTGCCTCATTTCCAATAATCTATTTAGCTTTCTGTCCAAACAGCTTCAACAACAAAATTAAATGTTTGATGAATGAATCTGGATAATATCGTCTCTGCTTGCATTCCTCTGCTTTCATGTGCTTTCATGTTCCATCTTTAATCCTTAATGTTTCTGAGTAAAGGTATTTTGTAATTGGCCAGGCTGAATACCCATATTCTGTCCTCTTTGTTTACTTTTGTTTCATACGTCTCCATGCTTTGATTGGTAACCGCACATTTAGTGTCGCATAATAATTGTGGCTAATTACCTCAGGCAAAGTTTTACGGATTTAGGAAAAGTGTTCATGAAGGGATCAGAATGTCAAAGATTTGAAAGGGGGACAGAAGCAAACCCTCACAGACTTTGTCCTTGAGTGTGGAGATTGGGATCGGGATCTCTCTGTGGTGTTCATGATTCATAATGTCGCTGTGTTCTCAGATCTTAGGACTGACTGTCGTGAGAATGTGAGATGTTAGCAGAACTGATGGAACAGATGCCCCAAACAATGGCAAAAAAAGAGATCACGTCATAACCTGGAGTTAATCCCTTCACACATGTTTTATACGTGTGTGTGTAAATATATATATATATATATATATGGGACGACTGTGGCTCAGTGGTTAGCGGGTCTGACTTTCAATCAGAGGATCGGTGGTTCAAACCCCGTCCGTGTTGTTGTGTCCTTGAGCAAGACACTTAACCCTCATTGCTCACCGTTGCTGTGTCTACGGTCTACTGTATAGCATGTAAGTCACTTTGGATAAAAGCGTCAGCTAAATTAAATGTAATAAAGTAATAATATGTACGTTTATCAACAATCAAAATATTTTCAGCCAATGATTTCGTCATGAATACTTTCATCACTAAACTAATTTTCAAACTTTATTGCCTCATTCCACAAAGGCAGCGCAGACCAAATTCACTCTTTCTGGTTTTACCTTTCACAATAAAAGCCCTGCACAATAATATTCAGAGGTAACTACTTGAGGTTATTGTGTCATTTGTACTGCACACCCTCATTGTGTAAAAGCCTTTTGGCTGACGAAAAATAAACAAATTGACCTCACATTTAGCAAGATAATTAGTTGTAAGACCTAGCAGAACCTGGACGCAACAGGATACGATTTTAATCGTGGAAGAGTTCTTGTTTCCATCTGTAGTCCGAGTAGTGTTGACTAATCGTGTTTGAGCTGGCTTTGGTAAACACTCCATGTGCAGTGCAAAAGAGATTGTCCTTCTGACGACAACTTCACTTTTTTAAATCTTAAAAACTTTTAAACTGGCTACTTTTGTCCTTCTCACATTCCTAATCTTGCTGTAAACAATGACCGGCACAGGGAAGACCTGGGCCCCGTTCCTCGTACCTGGCTTACTGAGTAAGCAGGATAATTTTCAGGATAAGATTACATAACCCAGGCTTTTCGGTTCCACGAAGCAAGTTTGGAAAAATCACCATAGCAACACTAAACCATAAACTTGATCCTGCTCCAGCGCAGGCTTACTTCAGTAAGCTGGATAAGTTTGCCACTCCCCCGCAAACTAATGGCAGCTCCTTCATCAGAGATCCAGTTGATGAAGGAGCGATACTAGTTAGATTAGCGTTTTATAGGAGAGAGTTCTACGAGATCGTCAAGATCCGTTATCACATCATGACTTCCTGTATGAGCGCTATCGATTATTTACGAGACCTTCTTGAGCCGTACATTGAACACCACACGAGCAGCCGAGCATAGAGTCTCACAGACTGAGTACATAGCATATATATATATATATATATATATATATATATATATATATGTTTATATATTGTATATGTGCATAGCCTTGTGCTACATGTCTGTACAGTGGCGGCCATGCGGAGAACATCAGAAAGCCGCTGCATGCTGCGCTGCTCGTAAAGTTGATTTGGAGCTTAAGAAACTTCTGGATGTGTTCATTACATTCATGTCAGAGTACATGCAATTAAAGAAGACTCATAATTATATGACAGCATATCATTATTGTAGAAAATGATTTAGGTGGCCTCATGATAAGAATGGAGAGAATCACACACCATTTATTTTCACTGCTTCAATTGATTGAATTTCTGATTATGAATACATACATACATAGATTCTGATCCGCCCATAAACAGATTCGCACACACGTATTCAAACTCCCAGTTGTGTATAATTTACACATATAGTACATGTTACATCAGCGCATACAGTACATATATCCTCATTAATTCGTATCAATTAGATCCTCTTTGGGCTCGTTTTTATCTACTTGTTCTGATAATTATTTTCGCTATAAGATCTCATTTGATGATGCATATTATTAAGCCTATTGCCAGCAGGCACATTTAAATAAATATAATCTGATTGATTGGAGTGATGAGATATTAAAATTAGCCGATACATTTTCCCAACACTTACACATTTAACGCAGGTGATATTTTGCCCTGCGTCTTGTCTAGCCCTCACAGCGGTGGCGCTGTAAACTAGATTTCGCCAAAGTTATGGTCTTGAATTCCTCAAATGCGTTCATGATCATCTTCTGCTCGTCAGCGGAAAAAAAGAGGCTCATCTTTTGAGTTTATTTACCGTTGTAGTGTTAGAAAATCATGGTTTCAGTGATCGACGCTTCCCCCTTTTGAAGTAGGACGAGCACGCGCAATCATCCTGATTACTGACGTCTGGTTCGAATTAACGAGACCGTTTGAGCGCGGATTAGCCTTTGAGGAACCGAGTCAGCATGATTTCAATCATCGGGTTGATTTAAGCTGGATAATAGGACATTTGATCGACTTAGTTGAACCACGTACGAGGAACGGGGCCCTGGAAAATATTAACCATTGCCCCAAGAGGCGAAATCGTAGTTCGACAGATTGTTTTTTTTGTTTTGATTCAGAAATAAAGGTAAATGACATTCAAAAGTGTCTTTGTATGTTAATAATAAAAAGAACTGGCACTTCCAATGACACTAGAAGCACTCGCCACCTGACTGGTTAAGGTCAAGCCAGTCATACTTAACAACGACAATGTTAACAACGACAACATAACTGTTAAGTGCCCGCCTTAAAGTATGAGGTACACGGTGAAATCTTTGCTTGCTCGATCCAACACACACGGTCTGGATCTCATTATGATCTCATTATGAGACACAGATGGCCGAAGACAGCCCACATCGAAACACTGACAGTATCAGAAAAGTACGATCAAATTCTCACGATGTGACCGCTGCTGCAGTAAAACGGATGGATACGTGGGCACGGCATGACCCAGAATACACTGGCCAACAAGACATACCAGTAGACTAATACGCCATATTTGAATGTACTCTATATTTGCAGATCTCTGTTTACTGTAGAGGCCGGAACTGAAATGTCAAATAGTGAAATCTCCAGCAAAGCATCATGACGGTGCCGAGTGACACGCAACGTGCTTCAGATGATTTTATGAGGACCGTAGACATGTTGATAATTATGGAAAAATGGGATTATGTGATGGAATTATATGGATGTATTGTTATAAAACCTACTTTCAAATGCATGCCAAGTCAGATTTCCTATTCCATACTGCAAAACTAAATTATTTATTGAAAAGTATGGTAGGAGTTCCTACTGGAGGTTGTTTGGAGTATAGGTAAAATGTCGGCAGATACTGCTGTTAAATCCGCAATGGAGTAAATAAAGTGCATCGCTTATCCTCTCAGCTCATGTCTGTGCCTGTGGCCTGGATCTGAGGGCCACTCTGCTGCCTCGTCTTCCCACACAAAAGAGCACCTTGCCAGGCACGTAATCCTCTCAGACCCCCTGTAGAGCCTGGAGCTCTGGATCTCCCCCCGGAGGCCGCAGCTAACCACTAAGCATTTCTAGCATCTGTGCATTCGTCACTAAATACAAATGAGCGGAGAGATTTTGATTGTGTGGTTGTCCGGGGGTCTAGAGAGGGGGTAATGTTTGAATAATATATTATGCAGACATTTCCGTGATGTTTAGGTTTTCTTTTTCTTCTTTTTGTCTGGTGAGCGAACGACGAGGCAGAACAGAGAAGGTTAGATGTGGTGGGGGTGTACACATCTTTCCAAGAATGTCCCCCAAAGCTACAGAATCTGTGCTGCTTTTTAAATACTCAAATCAGTTACACTGTGAGAGCACACACACACACACACACACACACTGTAAGAGCCGAGAACGGGAACGAGCCTCCAGAGAACAACTAAGGCATTGAACAGCTTTCTCATGCGCACACAAATACACACAACTACTAAAATGAAGTATTAACCTCCCCGTTTCCATCATGGGATCCAATAGTAACGATAGATTTCTCAACAGCTGTGAGCGACTCAATAAACCTCAACACTACACAGTATAACCCTGATCATGATGTCTTCTTTAGGTTATTATTCCAGTTCCTAAAAATGAATTAATGCTTCAAGCCAAAAACTTAATAATAATAGTTATGTTTTTATCATCTAACTTCTAATGGTTCATAAGCCTGAACTGTGAAACGCAAAGCGAAGCTAGGAAACAGGGCTGGCGGTGGAACATCGTTAAGTTGTTCTGATGGCCCTCGTCAGTAGAACGCGTGATTCTGGTTTCTTCCACACTAGTTTGGGTCAGCTGGTGCTGACCAGAGACCAGATCGTTGTTGCCTTTTAACTCAGACCCGGTCACGTTCAAGAGGTGGAAACACATGGGACTGACCGCTGAGCCATTCATTGGGCAGTTTTAGTAGTCTCACATCATCAGCATCATAATCCTCATCATCCTCACCCTCATCATCAGAGACTGACAACAGAACATCATGGAGCACTTTGCTAAAACCTTTCTCTGGGGACAAAATCTATTCCTGAACATCGTTAGTCAGACCCGCTACTGGACCTCATACTCTACGGCAGGAATAAAAATAAACAGCCAGAACATATGCAGCCGTGCACGAGGCTCGACACCAGACTTCTGGTTCCTTTCACTTTCTGTTGAGTCGGGGAGAATCCCTGCTCTTAGTGATGCATAGGATAAACGTGTTACCATGGTTACCAAATATATATGTTTTCTGAGACTGACCCACTGCCAGTTGATGAAGTCCAATGTATCACTATTTCATAATTTGGATTGATGCTATAATTACATATCGACAATCCTGTGGTTTGGTGGGTTTTACATTGACACAAAAAAAAAAGCAAGTTAATTTGGAGTATGTTTTATAGTATAATATGTGTATGTGCCAACAAACTATGGAACACTTTTGTATGCATTTTTTATATTTACTATTTACTAACACTTTATAAATCATCTAATTAATCATCTATAAGCTGTTCATCTACATACAGGGAATTCCGCATTTATTAAGTATGAAAACGCAATCATGAAACTCTTAATAGTCAAGCTTATTAATTAAGCAATAAGGTCCAAGTAAGTAAATAGTAAGCTGCCTAGTAGTTGTATATAGTTGTAGCCACCAAACGTTGCGTGTCGCGTTTCAGTAGCCGAGAGAAAATAGTCCCTGTACGTGTGTACAAACAACATTGGGAACGCCACGTTTGTTAGCCTAGCTAGATCTCGCACCAGCTCATTCATTCACATTGCTCATTTTATCCATCTATCCCTTTTCGTCCGCTTATCCGGGGTCGGGTTGCGGTGGCAGCAGGCCTGCTGCCCGAACCACCTCAGCTGACTCCTTTCGACACGAAGGAGTAGCGGCTCGACTTCAAGCTCCCTCCTGATGTCCGAGCTCCTCACCCTATCTCTAAGGCTGAGCCCGGCCACTCTACGGAGGAACTCATTTCGGCCGCTTGTATCCGAGACCTCGTTCTTTCGATCATGACCCAAAGTTCGTGACCGTAGGTGAGGGTTGGGATGTAGACCAACCAGTAAATTGAGAGTTGAACCGGAAGGCGAAGCTCTCAATTTACCGGTCGTTATACTGCCGCAGCCGCACCGATCCGCCTGTCGATCTCCCGCTCCTGCTCATTTTATAAAAGTTGCCATTAAAATAATAAAAATGCCAATGGGACACCTTTAATAAAATAATATTTAATTTAAACTGGTGCCCAGTAGCTTTGAAGGGATTCATGTCCTCACTGACATCATTTCTCTGCTTCCAACTGTTATTTTGAGTGCGCACTGATATGGAACGCTCAGGTAAATGTAAACAGGTGTAGTTACAGTACTTTATGGCTCAATAAAGTACACCCCGTGTCTCACTCTCAACCAATCAGATTTTTGCTTTATTCATTAGTGTGCCCTCAGAGCCTAGAGAGCCCTGCTGGCAAGCACACTGCATGTCACAGCTAAGAGCACGTGATGTCATCGCTAGAGTGGGGAGCAGCTTCAGACACTTACACCGATATTTGTAAATTGCCATTCACTCCAAAAGTTTCACTCTTCAGGCATACATTTTAGTACAAACGTAGGAAATCCTGTGCTTGCTTGTACAAATGTGTCGTTGAATCCAACAAACTTTTTGTCAATAAGCCTGAAAGCGACATGAAGTCAGCCAACTGCTCCATTGGACTCCATGTTAAATAAAAGTATAATTTTCTTGTTTTCTCCCTGTAATAATCAGTCTGCCACTCAGTGACACAGGTGCTTCAAATGAGCTAATCAGGGCAGTTTCACACACACATACTTATTTTAGATACATAAAGAGACATACACATATACTTGTTATAGATAAATAGACAGACACATTTACTTGTTATAGATACATAGAGAGACAAACAAGTCTTAAGATCTCGTCTGCTCTTTAGCCTGGTGCCCCAATCACCATAGTAACCATTGACCTGTTTCTATGAAGCAGTAGCTGCTCTCAAGTCCATCACCAATACAGAAATGACTCCTCAATAACCTCAACAACACATCTCACTACCGATAATATATATATTGCGGCGTCTTACGGCAGTAGTCGCCAAACATCAAAGTTTCTTGCGAAATTTCTAGTTTATCAATATTACTCATTTGCTGCTGCCTTGCATTATGTATGTTGTGTATTTGTATGTTTTAAATGTTCTAATGTGGTATATGTATTGTATATGTGTTTGCTGTACTTGTGAGGAGCCAAAGATAAGTTTCCTCTCCAATGCAGTCATTATAATATAACTTCATTCAACTTGTCAGGTTTTGCTAGATGCTAAATGTGTGCAGCGGGGCGTTACAGTAAGGGTTGTTATGTTCCCATTAAAGCCATTTGGAGGTATTGGCAACCAATTCTTGGCCTTAAGTTTCAAGCATTGGCAACCACTTACTAACATTTCAGAAATAACAACAAACAGCCAAATGTGCATCCAAAATAAAAACGTTGCATTAGTGATATTTGAATAGTCAGAACCGGAATCAAACAACGTTGCATGTGACAACACTGCTCGCTCACAGGCATCTGGTTTTGAGATGATGGTCAAGCTAATTAAGTGGTTTGACTTTGGGGTGAAAAGTTCAGCGAACCCATCAACATCGCAAATTGATTCAACTGACAGGGAACCACATAAAGCTGGACAAAAAAGGAAAAAGGACATTTGTGAATCCTCGGGAGATGTTAAATAATACAAACCAAGATACATAATTAATTACTTAGCTGGCATATAACTGTATAGTATCTCAATTACTCCAAAAATAAGATGACTAATTTCTAACCCTGCTGACTAATAATGATGCCCTGTGTGCGTGTGTGTGTGTGTGTGTCTTCATAATTTTTGTAAATGTATGTCTGTTGTTCACAAAAAAAGAATCCACATGACGGTGAAGCATTAAGACGTATGTAACACTGCAGCAATTCTAGTCAGTCTTTGTCAGCATCCAGTGATGAAGCTGCCATGGGAACAATGCGGTGGAGGCCTACCTGCTGGAACAGCTGTGGTCTTCTGTGTCAGGGATGCTGAAGAAATGTGAGGAGCTCCTGTTAGACCGTCAGCATCTCACCGTCTAGTCAACTGTCTGAAGAAGGAAGACAGACACACAAAGACAGACTCCTCAATGGATTTACTTCAACCTCCCATTCATCAGAGTCAACAAACAGCCGTCATCTTGCAGGTGGAACCCACACAGGTCCAGGCATCGACACCGGGAGCTGTGCCAGATAAACAGCCATCAGTCACTGAGCGCAGACACTGGAGGAACTATGGATTCAGTGCCTTGCTCGAGGGTGGCTTGACAGCAGCAGATTTCCCATGAGCTTTAGCTTCGATCAATACTCTAACCTTTGCAGAAACATCTGTCAATATTCAATGGTGAATACTTTCCGTCGATATAAGGTTAGATCTTAAGGATACATATGGCAGGAAAGGTATCGAGGACACAAACACATCTAATAGCAAGAAATAGGGATGCAACGATACCATTTTTTACAAACCGATACGATACCGATATTTTTATTTGTGTACTTGCCGATACCGAGTACCGATACCGATACTTCTTAGATTTGGTCTCCATGAAAGTGCAATTAATTTGGAGGCAGATTTTATTTTATCCTCTGCAGATTATGTCAAGCCTATAGTACAAAATTAACAGAAGGCTATCCCAAGCTTTAAACTTCTTGTGGAAGTCCCTCTAATGTCGGACCATAAAACGCCCCGTGTCCGGGTTCATAATGTAAGCGATAATATTAGGGATCGAGCAATTATATAGGAAGCTGTGTTCCAAGTTATGTTTCCGGTGCTTTTATTGTGGAGGGAGAAACGGAAAGGAAAAGAGTGGAATTGTGGGATTGTGGGAAAAGCTTATGCCAGGGTGCTGGAACGGAGGCTCCGACCGTTTGTCGAACCTCGGATTCAAGAAGAACAGTGCGGGTTTCGTCCTGGTCGTGGAACAGTGGACCAGCTCTTTACCCTTGCAAGGATACTGGAGGGGTCCTGGGAGTTTGCCCAACCAGTCTACATGTGCTTTGTGGACTTGGAGAAGGCTTTCGACCGGGTCCCTCTGGGCTTTTTGTGGGGGGTGCTGCGGGAGTATGGTGTGCCGGACCCGTTGCAACGGGCCATCCGGTCTCTGTACGCCTGCAGTAGGAGCTGTGTTCGTATCCTCGGCAGTAAGTCAGATACGTTCCCGGTGGGTGTTGGCCTCCGCCAGGGCTGCCCTTTATCACCGGTCCTGTTCGTGACTTTCATGGACAGGATATCTAGGCGCAGCCGTGGGGCGGAGAATGTCAGGTTCGGGGATCTCAGGATAGCCTCTCTGCTGTTTGCAGATGATGTGGTCCTGTTTGCCTCCTCGGACCATGACCTCCAGCATTCACTGGGGCGTTTTGCAGCCGAGTGTGAAGCGGCGGGGATGAGAGTCAGCACCACGAAATCTGAGGCCATGGTGCTCTGCCGGAAACCGGTGGATTGCTCCCTCCGGGTGGGGACAGAGTGCCTACCACAAGCGAAGGAGTTCAAGTATCTCGGGGTCTTGTTCACGAGTGAGGGTAAAATGGAGCGGGAGATCGACAGGCGTATCGGTGCGGCTGCAGCAGCAAAACAGGCGTTGCACCGGGCCGTCTTGGAGAAGAAGGAGCTGAGCCGAAAGGCAAAGCTCTCAATTTACTGGTCGGTCTACGTCCCAACCCTCACCTATGGTCACGAGCTTTGGATCGTGTCCGAAAGAACGAGGTCGCGGATACAAGCGGCCGAAATGAGTTTCCTCCGTAGAGTGGCCGGGCTCAGCCTTAGAGATAGGGTAAGGAGCTCGGACATCAGGAGGGAGCTTGAAGTCGAGCCGCTACTCCTTCGTGTCGAAAGGAGTCAGCTGAGGTGGTTCGGGCATCTAATTAGGATGCCTCCAGGACGCCTCCCTTTAGAGGTTTTCCATGCACGTCCATCTGGTAGGAGGCCCCGGGGAAGACCCAGGACACGCTGGAGGGATTATATCTCCCAGCTGGCCTGGGAACGCCTCGGGATCCCCCAGAATGAGCTGGTAGATGTTGCGGGTGAGAGAGAAGTCTGGGTCAGCCTGCTTGACCTGCTGCCTCCGCGACCCGACCCCGGATAAGCGGTGGAAAATGGATGGATGGATGGATGTGGGATATACGTGTGTGAAGGAGATAAAAAAGTGGTTCAAGTTACCCTGCAGCGTGTTTTCATTTTATTAGAATTACAAATATAGACACACAACAGACACTCGGCTACAATAATATCATCCGTAGCCGCACAACAGCGTCTGAATGAGGCCGCTGCCAGCGCTACTTCAGGTGGATCAGCAGCCGTTTGATTCAAACCGGCAGGACGGCGGTGATGACGCGCAGAGCTTCTCAATTATAGATGTATTAAATATGGAAAATTTCAACTCTCGCGTCTAACGTGCCGCCGGCGTAAATTTGCGTCTGTCGCAACCACACGCGTCTGTGCATAGACTTTACATGTAATCTGGTCGCGCGAAACATTTGCGTCGCGTTGGGACGGACTGATTACAAGTAACTCCGGGGCTGTCAGCCACTAACAAGAGCACTAATATGAGCACTAATATGTCATACACACGTATGCAACACCGGTTAATAAGCACAATATCGATAAAGTCTTGTATTGTACTCGCGTCTCACTTTTCTCCTGTCTATTGAAAGAAGTGAGCGCTGCGTAGCGAGGATCCAAGATGGCGGCTCCAGATTCTGCTGTTGAGACAAACTGGCCATCTGATTGGACGGCAAAACAACTTGGATAGCGTGATTGGCTGCTCAGAAGTTGAGACTGTTGAGACAGTTGAGACAGAGAAGAGTGTCTCCGGCTCCGCCACGGGGTTGCTTCTCCACAAAGCGCGACCAGTTTGTTGTAGTGAAATACTGTTGAGTGAGTATCGGTTATTGGTATCGGCCATTGAAACCGATGCGAGTACGAGTATTTAACGCAGTATCGGTGGTCGATACTGCGTTAAATACTCGTACTCGGTATCGGTATCGGTGCATCCCTAGCAAGAAACAAAGGTGACTTTACCCTCCACCTCCAGCAGCTCAATACTACAGTTTATTTCACTGTAAGGGACATCCACCCAGGCTGAAGCATGTTTCTAGTCCACCATCACCTATTCATCACCTCTCTGGCTTTCATTGTAAAGGTAAGTTCTCTCTGAGCATTACATGACTGCTATTCATGCAGACTGCTCTAATGCTGCATTCAAAGCCTACAGGGATTATTTGTAGGGATTATACCTACAAAAACAAGTGCCGTAATGTGCAGATGTCCCACATAAGTAATCATGAAAGACCACCAAAAAATTAGGAGATACCACATGATATACATGACATACCACACGTTGTAAGAGGATGGTTGATTCATGAAACAAAGTATGTGATATACATGTCAATACTGTACATACAAATGCATCCTAATAAACAGGGATTGGTTGCTGTCCATAACGATCTGTCCTTGTGTAAAATATCTGATCAGTGATATCCTTTTTGTTCACTTTGACGGCACCTATGGTGACAAGGGGTAATTGCAGCTGTGATATCGTAACTTACTTCCCTTCTGTGTGCCACAAATCAGGGACTCAATCCCCATTGTTGGTCCACTCAGCGATACATAGTTATATAGCAGAAAATATTTCAGCTTTTATATTTGATGCCTTTCACGTAAACTAAATTGTATTACACTATACTATACTGCAGAATATAATATTCATGATAGTTCTCTTTAATCATGTATACTCAGTGGCGGACCCTGCATTTTCTACCTGGGCCTTCTGTGCCGATGAAATCATATACATATCAGACCGGGTAACGGGCGGCGTGGCGGCGTTGTGTGGCGGCGCGCGGCGGGCACGGTAGGAGGTTTCAGCAGCAGCAGCAACAACAGCGGTTTATGATTAAATACAGATGTAAAAACACAAACAGCAGTTCACTCACCAGAAGCTGTTCACTTGATAAAGAAAAAGTCCATCCACCTCTTTGTTAACAAACGCACCAATACCAGGTCCTTCTCTTGGCTTTGAACGCCAGTGACAGCCCAAGTTTCCAGGAGTTTCAGGGGCTGAAAATATCCGCGTTGTCAGTAAATCCACCACCAAGTCCGTTTCTCCTCCTCCTTCAGCCACCGAGTGTTAAAAAAACTACACCAAGTAAAACATTAAAAATGTCATAACTTCTCTTATGTTTCAGCCTGAACTGTTCTTACTCTAACTAGCTAGCAGCTACGGAAGTCACGCGGGTCCACTGACCAATCACAGCTCTTGTTAATGGTCACACGTCAAAGGCCACATCGATGCCGGCCCTGGACGTGAAAGAATACACCCAGCATGTCAAACTAAAGATTTGATTTGTTGAAGTCTATGACAATCAACGATACCGTCTTCTTCCATAGAGACATAGAGGTGAAATCTGATTGGATGAGAGCTCTCTTCAACAGAAACTGGAAGCAGCGCAACTGCAAGCAGAGCAACAGACAAAGACAGGAGCTGTGCAATGAGAAAATAAGCTAATAGGGAAAAATAATTGTGGGGCGAGGGGGCGTGGCTAGCGCGCCTGCGGCAGGGAGAGAGAGGGAGAGGGGCAATCAGGGGGATCAGCTGTGCGGCTTGTAAAGAGGCACAGCTGATTCCCATGATTGTGGGGATGCGTGGGCGGGGAAGGGAGCATAAGAGCTCCCAGAGCCACGCAAGAGGGGTGAGCTAGGCATGTGAATGTGAGTACTGTGAGGGAAAATGCCTAATAAACAGCGGAAACGTGCTATCCTGGTGTCGCGTCTGTGTATGGAGCTCCGTGACTCGCACGGTATCAAGGAACCATGTCACAGTGGCGCCCAACGGGGAATACCGGAGGGGGGGTCACGGCAGCCGGGGCAGCCGATGGAGGATGGCAATGCGGCGATTGAGGCGCTATGCGCGGCGATGGCTGGCGTCAGGGTGCCGGGGGCACCGGAGGTCAGGGACGTGGCGCAGGCGGTGCGGGTCCCGGCGGCACCGGGGACAATGGCGTGGGGGCCGCCGCCGCTGACCCCGGAGGAATCCCGGAAGCGGTTCCGCGCGGCTCGGCAGGAGCCGGGGGAGACCCTGGAGGAGTTCGCCCGGAGGCTACGGGAGGTAGCAGGGTGGTGGCTGCAGCCGGCGGGAGTACGAGAGGGCGGGGAGGTGGTGAGCGACGTGGCCATGGAACAGTTCGTGGCGCGACTACCGACCCGGATGGCCGAGTGGGTCAGGGATCGCCGCCCGGCGACTCTGATAGGGGCCGTCGCGAGGGCGGAGGAGTTCGAGTCGCGGAACCCGGAGGTGGACCCGCGCGGCGGCCCGACGGCGGAACTGGCCCAGCTGGACCCGGCCGGCGGGAAGCGGCAGGAGCTGGCGGCCCGGGGGACGCAGACCGAGGGGAAGCGTCCGAGGGTCGGGGCGACGCAGACCGACGCCAGCCGCCAGAAGGCCCGGGCGACGCAGACGTCGTGGGGCGCAGCAGCGACGACGACGGAGGCGGCGGCGCAGACGTCGGGCGCATCGGCAGCGACGACGACGGAGGCGGCGGCGCAGACGTCGGGCGCAGCGGCCCCGAAGATGGCGGAGGCGGCGGCGCAGACGTCGTCGGCCGCGGCAGCTCCGGCAACGGGGGCAGCGCCGATGGCAGCGGAAGCGGCGACGCAGACGTCGTGGGGCGCGGCGGCTCCGATGACGGCGGAGGCAGCGGCACAGACGGCGGCGGCTACGGCGGCGAAGGAAGCGGCGGCGCAGACGTCAGCGGGCGCGGAGGCTCCGACGAAGGCGGAGGCAGCGGCACAGACGGCGGCGGCTCCGGCGGCGATGGAGGCGGCGGCGCAGACGTCAGCGGGCGCGGAGGCAGCGGCGACGGCGGTCGCTCCGACGGCGGTAGGAGCGTCGGCGGGAGTGGAACCCGACCAGAGGGGTCGGGAGAAGGCGCTGCCGAGGGGCCGCAAGGAGCGGCCGCAGAGGGAGCGATGGGCTCCCAAGCGGCAGAGGCGGCCGGAGTACTGGGGGTTCCCAGAGGAGGCGATGCGGAGGTGCTGGGCATGCGGCCAACCCGGGCACCTGCAGCGGCAGTGCCGCAAGCAGTGCTGGACCTGCGGGAGACCGGGACACCTCAGGAGGATCTGTACGGGGGTGGAGGGAACCCAGGGGAGGCAGGACGGCCAACCCTGGGAGCCCTCACGGGACCCGGGCGCACCCGGGTTGACCCCACAGGACCCGCCGGGCTGGAGGAACAGGTGGGCTCGGCAGTGGGGACGAGGACAGAGACCACCGGGGACCGCGGGTCAGCCGGGTCTAGGCATCCGCTGGGTGGAGGAGGCGGAGCTGGACCGGCTGCAGTGGGAGATTGGGAATCTCCAAAGGCGGCTCCGGAGGGCCCGGCAGGGACAGGGGCGGCGGCCGGAGGGTGAGAGCCGTTTGGGCCCGGGAGGGAGCCGGGGTGATCGGGAAGGCGACCTCCCGGGCGCTCGATCGCCCTCAGGTCGGGCCATGTCCCGCGCCCGGACCCCCACGGATGGAGGATGCCAACGCCCGGACCACCCGGTGGCATCGGGCTGAAAAGCAAGTTAATTCCATGGTGGTCCATAGGTCGGGGGTGCAGATGGTCGGGGCTGACTCCCGCTCCCGCTCCCAGTGGGAGGGGGGGGGGGAGTTGGTTAGACCGGTGGCTCCCCGGCCTAAGTCGGGCGGTGGGGGTATGTGGGGCGAGGGGGCGTGGCTAGCGCGCCTGCGGCAGGGAGAGAGAGGGAGAGGGGCAATCAGGGGGATCAGCTGTGCGGCTTGTAAAGAGGCACAGCTGATTCCCATGATTGTGGGGATGCGTGGGCGGGGAAGGGAGCATAAGAGCTCCCAGAGCCACGCAAGAGGGGTGAGCTAGGAATTTGAATGTGAGTACTGTGAGGGAAAATGCCTAATAAACAGCGGAAACGTGCTATCCTGGTGTCGCGTCTGTGTATGGAGCTCCGTGACTCGCACGGTATCAAGGAACCATGTCACAATAATTATAATACATGTAGTGTATTTTTGAAAAACAATTAAATTATAAAATAGGTATCACTTTGTGATTCTGTTTAGGCCAGCACTGGCGTCTCAGCTGGCCCTGACAGCCCACCACTGTGTGTACGTATGTAGATATACTGTAAGTTCTTTGTGCCAAACAAATGGGCTTGATGCCGCAGATGCTTGTTGAGGGAGTGTGTTTGTGGTGCATATTCTATGAAGCGTTTGGCAGACTGCTGGAGCTGCTGCGTTATTGGACTGTAGCTCCGAGCAGCAGAATGGCAGACAAATGTATAATTAAACAGCAGCAATCATGAGACTTTCCTCCTCTTTGCCTTCAGGAGGATTCTGTCTTTGTGGTCTCCGTCTCTGCCTCCCCCTCCCTCTATTATCTCACAGGGTGTCTTCAGCTCCGCGCAGACACTCTTCAGTTATCTAAATGTAAAACCACAGAGTAGCGTGTTCCGAATGGCTGTGTTAAACCTGACAGTGTTTGTTTCTTTAACAAATGTAACAGATTAACATTGACTGAATACCAGAAATCATACATCCATCTCATTTTTTAAATACAATATGAAGCTGAAACAATAACTTAATGACCAGAAAATTATTTTCTATTGACTTTGATAATAATTTACTCATTTTAATCATTTATCAAATATTGAACTTTAACTTGTTTAATCTCCTCACATGTGAAGATTTGCTGCTTTTCCCTTTTTTATGGAACTGTAAATTGAATATTTTTGGGTTTGAGACTTTGGAAGATGGAATATTTGAATATGTCAACCTGGACTCCTGGAATGGTGCTGGGGATTCTTTGAAGTAACATAGTATTTCATCTCATTTTCATTAATGTATTTAGTTTAGTTGATTTTGATGATTAACTTGAAGAATATATTGAGATCACTGTTATTACTTGTGCGATTTGGTTTGTTATTTAACGTCCTAACACTAGCTCTAAACAGCTGATGATGCATAATTAAAACGACTAATGCAAAGATGTATTATTATGTTGTATCAAAGCATATACTTAAAAATAACCCAATCATTTATTCCACAAATCACTTCAATTGTGTGTTATTATGCAAATAACCGCTATCGATGACAATAAAAAGGAAAAAGGACAACGTTTAGAATTTTGGACAGTGTACACTGACTATTTTTTGGAATAGTCCCAAGTTAGTCTTGAGTCTCGCCAGTATGCACCACCCAAAGCTTATAAAGAGGTAAACTTATTTCTTCTGGTGATACTGAGTTCTAACATCAATTATAGTTTGTATCCATACACTTCTGATTTAATACGGCCCCTGAGAGCACAAACATCAGTCCAACAAGAGCAGCAACCGTTTTTCCACAAACATTTGTTAAATCTTCAAACAGCATTATTGTATGTTGATGCTATTTTTTTTCTGGTATTCATTGTTTATTCAGCTGTTGTTCTGTCCGAGGCAGAATTAAAATGAGTCTTCAGAGTGCTAATTTACGTCCTGAAACCTGTCTTCTCCTCTCGCTCCAACCTCTGGCTGGCTTACTCATCCACTGTCCACACATTTGTCTTTTTCTCCCTACTTCTACCTCCCACCCCACATCTCTCAATAGCTCTTCATCTCTCTCCGTCTGTTTCTCTCTCTGTTCCGTCATGACTGCCTCTTTATTCCTGCAGGCTTCTTCCCTCACGGCGGCATGCCGTCCTCTCCTCATCCAGGGAATTTTATGTGAGATAACTAGACTGTCATGATCAATATAATCTGATGACTAAGATATTGACATTTTGATGAATAAAAAATAGCTCACAAAATGAAGAGAGAAGTTTTGACATAGATAATAATTGTTTGCTGCTTTAGTAATGCTTGGACCTTTACATTTAGCCCCTTTAAAATCACAGTTAGCCTGTCAATCAAATATTTTAGAATGAATTATATTATTAGATATCTCACAGCTATGCACAGTTTTACTGACTCATGGTCTGAATTATGTTTCTGAGGCTTTTACACCCTGGTTGTAAATGTATGTAAAGTGATGGAGACAAACTTCACTTAAAAATGTGTTGGCACAAAATCGTTAAAAATATTGAAATTAACAATTCAACTTTGGCAAAAAGCATCGGCAGACCTTTGGGTCGAAAAATATAAAGATAAGTGGAATCCTGTTTTGTATATTAGGAGGCCATTAGTTACCAAGCTTCCGCAGCACAGAATGCTAATGTGTTATTTCTGAATCAAAGTACTTTTTGGAATATTGGATTTTTGGATCAGCATAGCATCAATGTTCAAATCTCACCACACATGTTAAACAATGCTGGCTATTTTAGTCACAAAGTGCCTTCGATGCTTCATTGCACTGCACTGAGAACTCCAAACTAAAGTCTAGTAATGTGAGCAAGCTGAAGGAGAGAGTGACGCTGGGTATTGTTGAGTTGTAATAGTTTATTTTAACTTGCACATGTATATAAATAATGTCTATGTTTAAATTACAATACTTATGAAGGATAATAATAATAATCAACATGGAATATTAATTAAGATTATGAAGATGTGTATTGTAGCATAGTAGAAAGTCACTGTGAGTTTTATGCTACTGTGAAATGGTTCAGGTGTGAATGGAATAAATTAAAGATGGAGGGCATAGATAAATGGAGTTTGCATGTGGTCAGAGGTTGTAACAAGCATGGCGTAAGAAGGGACTATTTTAGTTGAGGCACACAAGGGCGGAAACACCGGAAATAAGAAAGCTAGCAGGTGGTTGGACTGTTTACCTGAGTAGGACTCCGGCGATGTGTAAGGGTTTAGCCATTAGCATGCTGGGAAACTAACCAATGGAGAGGCCTTAAGCTCAGCGAATGAGAGTATTTAACAACTCGCGCGGACATTTGTAAGGGGTGAAATGTTCCTTCTCGTAAATCGCACAGACAGCCAACTGCTTACAGCACGACTGTAAGTGGCCTGTGGACTGCTTGAAGCGAGACACCCCCGGCCGGGAACTATATTCTGATCATTCATCATCATCCTTTTTATTAAATACTGTTTTATTATAAGTAATTGAATCCTGGACTTCTCTTCACGCGATCGCCCAAGGTTTGAACTTAACAGTATCAAGGTACTCCCATGTATCCTCAAGACTCCGTCCAAGTCCCTGTGTCTTGCTTGCCACCTGCTGATGAAAGTGAAGGGGGTGACTCCCGAGGTTAGCAACAACTTTGACCCAGGCCACGGGGCGTCCTTCTTGAGGTGGGCCAATGAATCTAATTTTACTGACGAATTGCTCCTCAAGGTTTTGGTGGAGCGGATGCTAAGTCAGCTGCGAAACCTGGTCAAATTCAGTATAACAGTCTGGTCCTATGTTTTGCTTAATATCAAACTGGTTTGAAATTGTTTACACCGGAAGAAACCCTCGTGAAGGTGTGAAAGATTCTTCTTCACCAAGCTTATTTTTCCCCCACACAACTACTTCACAACCCAGTTCAAATGTGGACATTCGGCAGTAGAAACAAGTTGACTTTAGTCCACGTGTCGTAAGAACAAGTTGGTTTCAGGTATTCTAAATGCTAAAATCCAGAAACAAAAAAAAAGTATTAAAAAAATAGATTTAGACCGAAACAGTTGTTGAAAATATTTCAGCCGTTTTTTGGTGTTGATCTGCTCTCTGATCAGTGTAGTGCAAAGGTCTCTGAGATAAACAGACCAATAGGTGAACAGTACACATTAACAGCATCTCAGGGTACTCACCATTGTTCCTATATGGACCATTACTCCGAAAACCCAATAGTCAGATTAAATGCCCTAGGAACATAATTTCCTTAATTTGAAAAATAATCACTCACTCTGCAACAAAAAGAAGCACATGGCTAAGTAGTATGCAAGAGATGTCATCAGACCTTTTCCACCATTTTTCCTCCTGGCAGAGGCATGGTTGGTTTGGTTAGATTTAGGCATGGGAGTGAATTTGGTTATGGTTCTCCATAGTAGGGAAATAAGCTCTGATGAGGTAATCTTTCATAATAATTATCCATGTGATTCTGTTAGTTGGGTGTGTATTTTTGGAGCAAAGGGCGTGTGTTAAATAAATGGGCTTTCAGTCAAATGGGACTTTTTTCAGACTATTTGGGTTTCGGGAATGGCATGGCCACGGAGCTTTTGACAACAGCATCGTCGTGACCATCCACTTGTTAATCCCTAATGCAGACACCGTAAACCACAGTGAACTCAACCACCTGCCAAGGAGCTCTATTGAATTAAACGTCTACCAATCATGCTGCAGCGTGAGTAAGCACATGTAGACAATGTCACGTGCAGCTTTTATTGGCTTCTTGCCAACCAAGCTTTGTCAACCACCAAGCAGAGTGTTGCAGTGTCTCCTGACCCCATTGATGTATCATGATTACCACACCATGTATGTATGCATGGATTATTACTGTCTTACACAAAGATACCTGTGAGTTCTATCAAGTCAGTCATACAAAATGAAGTTGATGTCACATGGTTTTAATCTGAAAGAGACACAATGGAAGCCTTTCTTATTGGCTGAGGAAAAATAAAGGTTTTTGTGTTAAGTGTGTACTTAGGGAGAGCATTTCTGCTACAAACACAACAAGGCAAACTGTCAAGCTCAACATGCTCAACAATTAGCTTGCCAGAGCCTCCACCAGCTGAATTAGCATATTTAAAGGAGAGTTCCACTCGAGGACAAAGATAATGATGGTGTGCTCAGAATAGCTGCGTTGAACATTCATGCTCGCGAACATGTACGTATGTGTGTGTACGTGCCCACGGTTATGCATGCCATTACACATCAGCAATAGGCCCAGAGGTTTACTTAATCACATTGTGGAGTTCATAACACAACCCAACAATGTGTGAGGACAATATGTTAAAGACACAAAAGTGTATGAAGTGAGGCATGTCTGACATAATGGGCTCAATCAAGCAATCAAACATATGTCCTTCATCAAGTATCTTGCTTCAATGCTGCCTCCATGCATTTCTTCTGAGGTTTTTCGTGGTCTGGAAAGTTAGAAATACCAGCTACAGTGCATGTAAATGCTTTTGATTGGAAGATGTTAAATCCCATGTCTATGTTTATTGTTATGCACCTTTGCCAAGTTGAATTTTGTGTAAAAAACACTGGAAAAACGTAGCGCTGTAGACACCTACTGAAGCAGGAACGACCACAGAGGAGCTGTTGAATACTTTGCCAGGACCTGATATCACCATGATCGTGTACCAACAGTGCAAGATGTTACAGGTTACAAGTTAATAAGATGTCCAAGCAAGTCCGAGCAAGTAGGGTTGTCAAAGGTAGGCAGGTGGTCCCCCAGCGTTGTGACCCTGTAGCAAGATGGTCTCTATTACAAGCTAAGTTCTATAGACAGGATAATATTATCTTTCAGAAACCTCAGAAACTCTTACAAGTCACTGTTTCTGAGTCACTTCTGATCCGTCACCACTGTGGTTAAAGGAGCAGTGTGGGGATTTAGTGGCATCTAGTGTTGAGGTTGCAGATTGCAAGCGACTAATTGCCTCTCTGACCACCCCTCCTTTCCCAAGCATGTTGGAGAACGACAGTGGCCTCCAGGTAAGGACAGGTATCTTTAGGATTTTGGTACGACTAAAAGCTACTCTGAAGGTGTGTTTGCACCAAACGCGGCGCATATTATTTTCACGAGTAGATTACATGTAAAGTGAAATGCACAGACGTGAATGGTTGCAAATGACGCAAATTTTCACCGGGCGGCTCGAATGGCGCGAATAATTTGCCTCATTCGCGCAAGTTGAAATTTTAGGCAAAACTTGGGCGAAAAATTCGTAGGACGAAAGCCAATCAGCGTTGAGAAGCTCCGCGCGTCATTACTGCCGTAGTGCCGTTGCTGAATCAAACTGCTGCTGGTCCATCTGAAGCAGCGCTGAGAGTGGCTGTCATTCCGACGCAGTTGTTGCAGAACTAGTGGTTACTTCAATGGTGGATGGCGGAAACGGTACTGTTTTTACAGAGATAAGCCACAGAGATAAGCCCTGCCCCCTTTCAGGCGCGAGTAAAGCAAACGACGCGAATGCCGACGCAAATTAACTACATAAAGTCGAGCGAGTAAATTCACACGAGTAACGCGGCATTACTCTTCTTCAGGACTACAAATATTAAAAACATGTTTATAATGTAAAAACAAACACATTCCGAACAGGATTATAATTTACTGTTTACCACAGCAAAGTCACTATCCAACTTCAGTTAATATCTCACTGGGAACACATGTAAAATGTCACTCAAATAAATTTAATTTTTGAGTGAAGTTTATAAAGAATGAAGAACACATGCTCCTGTCCCCCGTCCTCCTGTGATTCTCTGGCTGCAGGCTCTGCTGGTGGAGGAGGCGAGCCGCTGTGTCTCAGCCAGCAGAGAAGACAAGCTAAACAATTAGGCTACACAAAGACAGCAGCTGTTTTAGCTTTTTTGTAAAACAGAAACAAACAAAAAAGAAATATTTTGGCCAATCGTGCGTGCTGTGCTTGTGTAAACATAGCTGTGCTGGATGAGAGACTGACAACAGCCGATTGAATTAGGTTTGATTAAGAATTTGATTATTGCTTTTATTTTTTTGCACGTACAGTAACGGGTGCAGTTATTATCAACTCGAGTAATCTTCGCTTCAGCTGGTTCACTTCAGTGTTTTCACCGCAGTCTCTCTGCTCGCTGACTTCACACACACACACACGCATGCACGCACATACACACACACATACACGCACACACACGCACGCACGCATGCACGCACACACACACACATACACACACACAGGAGCTCAGCCCGACAAGAGAGCAGAGGAGAGGCTCGCACAAACAAGCACTTTATCAAGGAAAGGAGAAAGTAACTAATAATAACTTTTGTAAACGTGGTTACAAGAACATCTACTTTGTTACAGGCAGGGAACTAAATTACTCAAAAGTACAAATAAAACTGATCCTCGTTTCCACCCTTGTTTTGGCGAAATTTGCGACTGTGTTGCAGCCAACACTAAATAGTGATTATCTCCACAAGTACAAGGTCTATTTGAATCATTTCAACAGCTATAATATACAGAAAACACTTGTGAACATAGATAATACATTCATATATGTGTTAGTGGTATATTAGTTTATGAAATACAGAGGAAAAAAAGCGACAAATACATTTCAACGTTAATTTGTATTATCTTAACTATATTCCCTGTCCCTTTTCTTCATTGTATAACATAGCTTTATATGTAAGGAGTATCTGTGCAAAGATTGGCTTTGATTGACTGAAGTTAAGGATTGTTTATAATTATTTTAGTTCAGACATTTCGAGAAATCGCGGCAACTCAGCCGCCACTGAAAGCGGCATAACTTCTCCGAGCTTTCATGAATGCGTCTCTATTCAAAACATCCGGTTTCCAAGTAGCCAGGCCTACCTGCAGGTACCAGGAAAGGCCGGAATATTCATATTACAGCCATAAGTAAGAACATTTTAATTTTTTTGCTGGACAAAAATTACATTCTTGTGCATATCTTTGCGATGCTTTGTTTGACAGTGTTGAGTTTTTTCATGTAGCATGTAGCTAATGTTTTTAATTGCCATTTTTTCAAAACTCTCGAGCCACTTTGGTTTCACTTTTAGTCATATTTATGGTTTATGTTAATGTTTAATTTGTTTTTCCAAATTGTATGTATCTGAAAATTCATTTGAGAATAGTAATCCATCAAGACCAAATCAATGCAACGTAACTCTCTTCAATTAGAATGTTAAATGGAGGAACATCAGTGCTGTTAAAAATAAAGTATGTTCACCATTTGGTATCCTAAAATGCTTTTAGTTACCTCACAGTAAATTGTGTAACAGAAAAATCCTACTCCAGGGTGTATTGAGCTTTTTTTTAGGTTGTTTTGAACAGGCATTTATAATAATTCTGAAAGCACATGAAAGCAGCACGACCACCTGGTCAGTCTCAAACTTCAGTGTCTAATGCCATCGCTGTGCATAAGTCACTTTGGTAGTGCTGCGTATTGCCAGAAGGTATGTAGAAATGCAGAATAAAGACATTAGCAGCAGTGTATCTTTTCGTTCCACATATCTCCCTCCATGACATGATGGTCAGAGAACGACAAGCACCACTGGTTGGAGAGGAGGAAAAAACTGAAGCCCGGAATTGGAAAGTGTGTGTATGTGTGTGGTGATGTCTCCAAGCCCGGATGGTAATTGTCAGGGTTTGGCAGGGCAATCAGTTCCACGCCACTGAGCGCCACGTCTCGACATGTTCTACAGCAACTCTCGGTACACACACACACACACACACACACACATTCCGCCTGACCCCCCACACCTGTTCACTGGTGTGAGACGGAAGTAAGAACCCTGTTCCCCACTGCCTTGGCTCAGAGGAACAAAGGAACAATCTCCTACACCACACACACACACACACACACACACACACACAGACCGCTGAACGCTGAACGCTGAAGATTCCCTATCCTCAAATACCTGGTGCATTCAAGTTCAATCTCAACACATACTTCAGTTAAACACAAACGAATGCAGAAATATATACATATATAATATACACATAATATATATGTTTGTGTAAGGATTAAACAACAGAGAAGAAAAAGTGTTCATTGCTGCTTCCAGTCTGTATGCTATGCTAAGCTAAGCTAAATTAAGCTAAGCTAACAATGTTCTGACGTAAGATATGAGATCGATGTGGCTTTTGCTGAGGACAGATCTTATTGTTATAGTTTCATGTTGATTGTCCCGCTAAAATGTCCTCTTACTGACCAACAACCATAGTCCAAGGAAGAGAAGAGAGGAGTTCATAAAATAGTTGCTATATTCATCTCAATACTTAACGTGTGGTCAGAGAAATATACTCAACAAGAGGGAGCAAGTGCTTGAGCTAACTTTCTTTGTCAGGTGGCTTCCTGACAAGTTGAGTTTAGTGGAGCCATATAAGTACCCTGAAAGAAAGACTCACAGACACTACTCAGGCTGAAATTAATATCCTTCTAAAAAGAAGCTGGAATCCAAGCGAACCCTGATGTGGTTCAATTGATCATAATCTGCCCGAAAAGCAGGAAGTGAAGCACAGAGCAGGCTGTCTGCGCAGGCTTTTGTTGAGATGAACACAGGTAGAGGACATGTCAGACTGAGTGGAACAGGCCTGACTGCTTGACAGTGGAGAACATACAGAATAGGATGAATAAAATACTGCAACAATAGTGACATTTATTGAGTCATTAAGGTGATAAACTGGAGGAGAAGAGATTCCAGTGCATATCAGTGCCGAGTCAAATGTTTACAGCAATATTTCAAAGTCTGCAATCCTGTGCATTAAAGTAGCAGCTCTGGAGACAACAAAAAGATGAGAAAAGAAAATGTGCTCCCTCGCAGCATCTAAAAGATATTTTTATAGAAAAAAATAATATATATATAAACTTCACTCTGATTTGGTTAAGACGAGCTATGGCTTGTAACGTATCACGCTTCTAAATATAAATATGATTTTATACAGGGTTAGTGTATTACCAATACAGGTTTAAAAAAAAAAAAAGAAATGTATTTATTTATTTTTTATCCTACCATTATATGTAATTTCATACAGCGTTATGCATGTATAAAAAGATGAAAATGATATATATCCAGCAGGGGCATTAACCACAGGAGTCATTCATCACTAGATACAAACACACCCCAACTCAGATTTGTGAATGAGTCAGGAATCATCAGTCATGATGTTGATGGCACATCAGCTGCTGTGCGGCTGAACTTTTAGTGAAAGAGGCCGCCGCCGACAAACCAATGACTCTCAACACGACGACAGCGCCGCCGCTTTGACAGACAACACCTTCAAAATGTGTCTATGAGTCACCCACTTTCCTGACAGGATGTGTGTCTGTTTGTGTGTGTGTGTGTGTGTGTGTGTGTGTGTGTGTGTGTGTGTGTGTGTGTGTGTGTGTGTGTGTAGGAGGTTTAAATGTGTGCATGCAAACATGCCACCCCCACACACACAAACACACAGACACAAGACGACACTAGAGATACGGCACCTCAGAGATACATAATGGTCTCCACCAGCATCTTGTGGATGGACACATGTGGTGTGTGTTTGTTTGTTTGTTTGTTTGTGTGTGTGTGTGTGTTTGTTTATTTGTTTGTGTGTGTGCGCGAGTGCGTGCCTGTGTGTGTGTGTGTGTTTGTGTGCGCGTGTGTGTGTGTGTGTTCTGCTATAGCCTCAAGGGATTCCAGATCCTCGTGACAGCCTCTCAGCAGTCACAAGAGCGCAGACTGTCCAGTCAAACTGAGTGGCTCCCTCACATTAACCACATTATGCTGACAAGAGTCAGAGGTTTGACGACATCCATCGACAACAAAACATATCACAAGTTCTGTGTGAAATATATATATATATATTATTTTTTTGTGACTTTATATGTAACCTTTTGCTCCTCTTCGTCTTGAGAGTGTTTTCAACCAGCCCCTCATCTATCAACGAGCTACACTCTCCAATCACATCCAAGCCATCCACAAACAGGGACATGTCAGCCTCCATGATGCCGCCACTGTTTTTCACTGCTGCCTGCAAACCTGGCACTGAGTTTACAGTGGGAACGCCTCGGTGGCTGAGCTGACAGTTAAGTGGACAATAGAAAACTGCTAGCATTAGCAGCTAACGATGTAACCATGCTCTTTTGGCGGCATTTCAGTGGCAAATGGATCCATTTTAAATGTTTAAAATTGTTGGTGTGATAGTTGACATAATGCTCTGCATCATTTCTGGTTCAGCACTTAAATAAAAATTGCACCTTTGACTGCTTCACATGATGCTTAGGCGTGTCGCAAACAACTTCATTGTTATAAACGTCTGATCGCAATTATTTGAGATGTCCGCGACCATTTGTATATTATTCGATTTCATAATCAATCAATTGTGTGTGTTTCCGCCTGCTGGGGTGAGGCCAATAGAGCCTCTACCTGAGCAACACAAGGTTCCGATGTCAGGAAACTAAATCATGGAGGTAAGAGTCTGACAAGTTCTTCTGTTTAGGCTCATGTGGGACCATATTTGTTGCTTTCCGAGGCCAATAACAGGTCTCTCCACTTAGAGAGGAGAGTCTCCTCTCGGGGTGCAGCAGTGCGTTCGACAGCTCTGGGGTTCGTCATGAAAACGGTCCTTTGCTGAATAGTTCCTATGTTCAAACCCCATTTATAACTGTTGTGGAATGTAATAGCACCAAACATGTCATGTAATATTGGCTACATCAATATTTATTCGACAAACAGGTTTCCATAGTCTAATTAACTAAATACTAAAAACACCTGAAGCGACTGTAAAACCTTTCTGACAATATTGTGAATGTTTAATCAAACTTCTTCTTTCCGGATTTTCTAATTAGATAATTAGTTTAAAAAACGCTTGGATGAATAATTGGCTTTGTATTTACTTTTGAAAATGAAGTGTGTGGTGGGTTAGATGAGTGCTGGCCTGATGACGGGGAGAACCGGTTCCACCATTGTGGAGCCAGGACAGCGAGTGGTTGTACACGCGCCCCTCTCCACGCAGTGTGTGAGTTAATACATGAGAATAAACATGTAGTTTAGTAGAGTGTCGGTGGGCAACATGTTCAGCAGCTGCACTCGTCACTTTGGACGTGTTTTCTAGCACAGCAGCCTCGTAATTAACACATCCATTAATCAATTAATGTCAAAGTCAGGCAAACAGACAGTAATGTAAGCCGTACTGGAGGTGGGACGGTGTTCCTCTTCCTCTTTAATAAGCACCGCCCCCCTCAAGCTCCTTCTGTAAGGCCTCTCCCTGTTTCCACACCCCACTTCCCCTTCCCTCTCCAAATGTGTTGTCCCTCTCCACTGTGTTGTGTTGTGTTAAGCCTCTTTAGATTGAAAGAGGACAGCCATCCATGGAGGAACAGTAATTAGAGGACAGGAACTGGCAACTGCCTGCTAAAAGAAAGAAAGAAAAAACAGGCGATAAAAAAAGAAAATGGCAGAATGGCAAAAAAAAAAGGAAAGACATAAATAATAAAACATAATCCCCCGTGTCCGGTGAAAAAGAGGCACTACTCCCCCTCCCCCCTTTATCTCATCTTTCTATAAATATCCCACTCTATTTTCTGCTTTGGCTGGACGCGCAGTTTAAGCAGCAAAGGGAAGGCGAGGGAACAGAGACAAGAAAGAGGGAGGGAGAAAGAGGAGCGAGGAGGAGGGAGATTGTTCCAAGTGAAGGGATGCCAGCCTGTGCATGTCAGCATTTCCAGGCTGGCAAGAAGGCAGCGCCCGGCCCTCCTCCTGTGGGTGAGCTGATGAGGCAGGGAGCAGAGCGTGGGGGGAGCAGGGGGTTGGAGGGGCGGGGGGAGGTTGGCGGGGTGAGAACAACGGAGGTCTAGTTACACAGAGCCTGCTAGGCACCGACCTGGAGGGAGCGTCTCAGGCCAATTCTGAATGCCGCCCTGGCACCATGGAGACGACCTGCCTGTCACACACAGACACACACACACAGACATGCATGCGCAAACACACACACGCACACACATGCACACACAACCTGTCCATCCCAATTCCTACCCGGTGTACCCGGCCTGTCAGGCGCGGTGTGTCGGAATATTTATCAGCAGGGAAAACAGCTTGTCCTTGTTGCTGCTGTCATGTATGCCAGAGGGGAGGGAGAGAGAGGGAGGGAGAGAGAGCATTGGACGGACAGACAGCACTACGTGTGAATGCTATTTGTTGACTTGTTGTTGTTATAAGTGGGTGATATCGTAATAGGAGCAAACACTGTATATAAGAAGTGGACGTAGTCATCGTGACGTCATTCATTGGTTTGTGGACTGCTGTCATGAAGCCTTGAGTTTGGCGATTTTTTGCAACAGATGAAGATAGTTACCACGTTTGGAATGAGGAGGAGTGACGTAGAGACGTCATATACGTCTCTAGTTGACCTGTCGATCACCTTGTAGCCCCGCCCTAAAGCATCCCCTCCTTTATGGTCTGTTTGACTCTAAATGAGCATCATTTACTAAATGAACATCATGCTGTATTGAAGAAGACTTGAAACTAGAGAGTGAGACATAAACTCATGTTTACAATGTTTACTGACGGAATACAACAAGAGAGAAGTAGAGTCATTTATATAGACTTCTATACAACCAGAGGAGTCGCCCCATGGAGGTCAGGAGAGAGAATGCAGCTTTAACACATGAAGTATTTCAATGTACAAATAGGGGATTTGACTTTGGACTATGTCTGATCTAAATTGATACAATACAAATGATACTTAGAACAAATGCTTGATTCCATGTCTATGTAGTCTGAGATGTCCTCAATCAGAATGTATCATTGTCAGCAATGAAGACATTTCTCTCACAATTTAGTGGTATCATGTGGTATCATGTTTATAATTATGGTGAATAGAATCAATCCAAGTAATTTGTATTTTGTGTTTTGTACCCTTTGTATATCTTATTTTGAAAACCGCTGTGAACTCTTTTTCCTGTCAGCTGTGTTGTCTTTATACATCCATGCTGATGTCGGTGTGAGCTGTTTGTATTTACTGTGAATGTCAGTATATGAGTTCACTGGAAATCTAGTGTCGGCTGATTTGACCCCAGAGATGCAAGTGACGTCTGGCTTGACCGCAGTCGACTCGTGTTTGGTGGTATTACTAGTTCTCTGTGCTTGACAGAGTTTGTGTGCAGCTTTAGCTGTGATGTCTGGTTCAGAAGACCCATTTACCGTTTACCAATTTGAAGCATTTGAAATCTAATTATATCGAGTCAGGCATTAAAAAAAAATCATTAACAAAATGGTGATACCTAAGTGAATTAGATTTTTCAGCTTTAGAGAACTATTGACACAGGGCATGTGCCCCGACGCCCTGCACCACATGGGGTCTGTTGAAAGATCAACGTGAACACACAGTAGACGTGGTGGTCAACACACCTGTACGGCCTGCAGCTGGCCCTCTGCTCACTCCATCGCTCGTTCGGTGGTGGATGACGTTTCACTCCGTGATGAAACAATGATGAAAAATGAATCGTCTCATCGTTGGCTCTGTCCTGCTCTCCCTCTTGCTCTTAGTGATCATCAGACTGTCATGACTGCTACACAATGATGTTTCTGGAACTGGAAAACTTGTGTTTATACAGAACCCGCCTCAGCGCAAGGTCAGCTTTGTTATGGAGAGGAAACCTCCATTGGCTGTTCAAATAAATAAAATAGAGAAGACAAACATTTTGTTTTTCTTTGGAACAACTCAGTAACAGGGTTACGGAGGTCTGGAAAATATATCACTGTTTATACGTATATATTTGAATGTAAAACTGTTATTTGATTCACTTATATCAACTGGCCTTTAATTGGGACAGGCGTCCATATGGGACACTGTTGCTCAGCAAAGATGGGAAATCAAATTATTCATCAAATCCAGTATGAATATTTATTGTATAATTAGGCTACTGAATAACATATCATTAGAAAATCATTCGATAGATCTTCATTCTGTCGTCACATTTCTTTCGTCTCTCTAGTTTAACATCCCGCTAAATGAATTGTACTTGGTGTTCATTTACGTTCCGTAAATTGAACAGCAAAGTTGTGCTTGTGTTTCTGTTCATTTGCACAAAGGATTGGAATGTGAAGAATCTAACCGATCGATCGATGTGCAGTACTGTAGGCGAGTACAAGGGGCTTGGCTTCTAACTCTTGCTGGGCTTTTTATTGAATTCTATTTTACGGTACTTTACTTCAAGGGTCATTCAGTCTGAACTCTGTGTTCAGCTTTTTCTGGAGCATTCAACTGGTTCATCAGTTAAGAGTGAGAGTTTTAAGAAAGTGATGTGTAAAATGTAAAATACGCAACTGTTCGTTACAGTTAGTGGTTCTTTTTCCTTTTTCTTTTTGCATGCACACAATCTCACCATCTGTTTTCTGTCAGAAGCTCAGTTTGGACCATCTGAGGTTTGTTAAGAGACGTTTTGTTCTTTTGCAATTGTACAAGAGAAGCGAAGAAAAGAATATCAGCCACAGGACCATCCATATATCTCTCAGATGGCTCCTGCACATCGTGCATTTAATTGGGAATCACACTCGACAGGTTACATCAACAGCAGAGTGAAAAGAAAAAAAAAAGGTTCCCTCCACGTTGAATCTCTCCACTCTCAGACTGAGCGAAACACGCGTCTCCAGTCGTAACAATATTTGGCTATTTTGGTTGATTGCCTTTCATGTGAGCTTCCAGTCTCGGCATGGTGCCTCGTCTGCCTGCAGCTCGCCAGCTTCAAAAGCTCAGCTGACCTCATTTCCCTCTCCTCCCGCTGAGCCCAGCCCGCTGCAGATGGTCAGGCACAGGGAGCTGATCGTCACGCTCACAACAACACATCTTTGTTCCATTCACCTCCGCTCTTTGACGGCCAGTTAGACAGCCGTGTTTGTGTTTGTGGGGCCGGTGGATGCCACTGCAACGGTTAGGGTATCGCTTCAAATTTGGTTTGTTGCCATGACAAACAGTGCTGCTGTAAAAGAAAAAGAAATGAAAAAAGGTTGCAATGGTGAAGTGAAGTTTATGGTTTGTGGTGCCACACACTGTGGCTCTGGTGTGAAGGTTCACCTCAGCCAAAGGAGGAAGACAAAAAATAACACAGGACAAAGAAACAATTTTATTCAATCTGGAATCCTGTTTTGATTGTCTTTGATATGACATCATAACATCCAGCCCCGTCACCTTCCTGATCGGTATTTCTGGCGTGTGTACCTCATGTCAGTCACGGGCCAGAGATTGACTGGTTAATTAGACGCACACGTACACGGATAAACACACAGACACATACATACACACACACACACACACACAGCGGTGGCTTGCACCAGTCGATCTTGTCATGGGGTGATTGAGGTTTTAATTAAAGTGAGAGACCACGGGGATACACACGTACCCTTGGTCACATCTCCCCACATAAATAACTCGACAGTCAGCTGGAGAGGACTCGGCTGTGTGAGAACACTGGGAGGGGCGGCCCGTCTGCCGCACGCGCCTCAAACGCCTCACGCGCACAAGTTGCATTGTGAAACAGTTTCTCGAGCGGTGCGTATGGTTCATCTGCATCATCTGCAATTTCAAAATATTGAATCAGTCCCGTTAAAAAAAAATTGCTTGATACAATCTTATCGTGGGAGGGTCGAAAATAGTTTGTCTTGCTTTATTATACACAGACAGTAGCATGAGGAAGCCACAACGTCTCACTCTTGAGCTGTCCATTCCAGGCCTGTTTGTCCCTTGCAGAACACAATAGTTATGACATTTGTACGGTTGTCCTAAATACATTTTTGGGCTTTTCATTGAAACGAAAACGTCTACATACTAAATCGTGCAATAATCACATCAATTAAACTACAGCAGAAGCCCATAAAAAAAAAATTATGTGTTCACATGTAGGCCTATAAACCAATTAATAAGTAGACATGGCTTTATTGAGACTGTCTTAATATCTTCTCCACTGCATTTCAGTGCCCGGGACCGAGCCGCACCGACACACACACACACACACATACTGTCAGGCCGGGACTCAAAACAGGACTCAGATGCAGCGGAGTCAAGAAAACAGTCTTTATTCAGACAAAGTATAAACTCAAAATCACTCCAACGGAGGACACAAAGTATTAACGTAAACTCACTCCTTACGGAGGAAAACCTAAAGTAGAAACAGTTCGTAACGAAAAGAACTAAACTGAGAATCGCTCGTAACGAGGATGGCGAAAACATACACACGGTGGTGACGATCGAAGCTGTGGGCTTGGCTGTAGTAATCCTGACCATGGGCGAGAACACTTTGGCACCAGACAAGGGGAAGACGCAGACTATAAACACATGAGGGAAACAGGGCACAGGTGGAAACAATTGGGATCAGGTGAGACAATTAGACAGGTGACACCTGAGGAAGGGGGAGGGCCCGCCGTCACGGTGTGACACATACACACACTCACACACACACGCACACACCCTGCACACACAAGACACTTTCCACGTGAGAATAACTGATGTTAATGCATGATAACGCATGTGAGGTTATTAATCCTTGTTTTGGGGACTTTTGGGGATTTCTGGGGTGATGCATAGCCTAAATTAAAAATTAAAAAACGATGCATTCAAATACATATCTTTATGTTGATGACCATGGCAGCCATCGAAGCGTTGATGCATTCAGGCCATCCATAGAAATATGTTCCGGATAGGATGCCATGTTTTTTTCAAAGCTCACTATGAATTTTTGAATTCACTTCATCTGCACATGCTTGTGCTTATTGAGTTCATCATCTATTCCTTGTGTTTATTAGTAACTGTGGCCAGCATGCTGTGCATATATTGTGTCGGAGTAGGGCAGGGTGAAGCATTAGCCTTTCCGTTTACTTAATATTTCATTTGATAATTTAATTATATGTTGACAAGCTGTTCTTATCTGTGCTGTGTTTAATTAACCTTTCTGTAATCTTTATTTCAACACTTTGTCGTCACAGTGTTTTTTTGATGAAGTCAGCAGCCCCGGTGCTGTACGGCAGCTGGCACGAGAAGTGTTACTGTAAGCCAATAAAGGGCATTCAGGTTTGAACTACAATTCTCTCGTCAGTCTTTTGGCCCAGCAGGACACATCAACCTTTAGCAGGTCTCAACTCTTAACAACCCAAACAACAACAACAACAACTACAACAATGGTATTTCTTGCTTAGGCTGCAGTGATACAAAGTCACACCTGAGGCTTGAACACACAGATGGTCTCCGATGGGTCATTGTGATTGGCTGGGGGCACTTTTTGACCAATGAGAGTGGAGTGTTGACCTCGAACAACCTCCAAGTGTTGGCCCCGGCGGCCAATGTGACAGAGGGTAAACGGCCCTGTTACTGAGCCGTCCCCATCTGGGTGTGTTTGACAGTGCACACCATCATTGTTACACTATCACACAGTGGAACACATGGACATTACATTCGCACACAGCACTACAGGACTACAGGAGCTGTGCCTTGCTGTGCAAACAAACTTAAAAAAACGGGATTAAAACGTGTCAGTTACCGAAATGTCATAATTATGTTTTTACATAAGCACATTTGAGAAGTAATTCCATTCCTGCCCAGTGATTTGGATGACCAGTTATAGTGTTCGCCACAGCGCCAAATACAATTCAGCAGTGGCTGGAAACGTCTTATTATTCAACAGTCAACGATCAGCAAACAAAAGCAGACGATCTGCAACTAATGAACTGTGTGGTGGAGCGGAGCAAAGAGTGGGCGACGGTCTAGACAGGCCTCGTGGACAAGGTCAATCGCTGTAACAGCCCAACGTGAACATTCTCCACATGCACACAGGCAATGTCTCTGCGCGGCCACTTTGGATATTTAACAGCTCGGGCTGCCAGCTCGTCAGTGCCAATGAGCGAGTACATACATTGAATCCTCAGCATGCCTTTCAAACCGCGGGCCTATATAGCTCTCTTCCCCTCTCAAAAGCATCCTTGTAATGTGCATTCAATGACTCCATAAAACAGTTGCATGGAAGAAAAGCCATCTCTCGTCGGTTGTGGTGCTTAGAACTACGGGGATCATTTGACTGCGTGATGGAGGATAGAGGAGCGGTGGATGGCACATTTCCTATTCTAAAACGAGCTCTGTTGTCTAAGTTCTGTCTGCAAAGCCTATTTCCTCCCTCTATGTGCTTTGGTAAGTACGTCTAAATTGTTATCACCCTCCAAAGGACAATTCCTTCTCTACATTATAAAGGAAAAGGAGCGGAACGTCATTGTGTTGGTTGGTGGTACTTTTTGACAACTTTCTGTGTTTTACAAATTCCTTGACCTTGTTCACAACGTAAAACTCAAGCATAACCACTGAGGAACATTTTGAAAGATGTAAAGACAGACTGTCTCAGAGGTTGAATAGAAGGGGAAGTGCAGCAAAGGAATAGTATAGCAGCAGGAAGATGGTTTAATGATGCCTGACCTCTCAATGTCATTCAGAATGAATGAAATGCATGTTCTTAGACCAGAATAGAATAAAGAGGGTACAGGTAACTCATTTCTGGGAAGAGACGTGAAGATTATTGAAACTTAATGTACAAAGACCCCACATTCCATCCCACCAGTTTTGCAAGAAGTACACATAGAACTGCATGATGATGAGAGTTGCCTTGGGAAGAATACTTCTCATGTGACAACCAGATACGAATGGAGAGCCATGGCGGAACCATTATCTGCTGTTTGCAGGACTATTACGGAATAACATGTACACAAATGATGGTAACACTTTATAATAGCACTGTGTATAACTAAATTATTGTCGTATAAATAAATGCATGAATAATTGACATTAAAAAATAAGTTGTCTATCATTTATAAATTATCGTATTAATCATCTATAAGTCCTTAATAATTTGATTGTAATATATATTACTTAATTTACAAATGGGGAATCCATCATTTATAAAGTATGAAACCCCAACAATGAAACGCATAATAGTCAAGCTGATCATCAGCACACCCACCAGACAACAAGAGGGATAGCAGAACAGATCCTGTGCTGTGCTAGTGAGTACTTGTAGTCCGATAAGGTACAATGAGCTGTTTGATCTGATAAAAGAGGCTTACATTTTTCATGAACAATCTTTGATCCATGCACTTTATTATCCTCTTTTAACCAACACTGAGTCAAAATCTGCGTTTCTTTTTACAGTGTCCTTGTGTAACCATTTAACAAAACATTGAGTGCTACATCCACCAATCTAACATGTGTCTTCACTCATCCATCACGTTAAATACTACTGACACAGGAAACAATACATCACGTTAAATACCAGTTACACCGGAAATGATGCAACCATTTAAATACTATAAATGCAGTTTACAGTACAATCTAAATATTACTAACAAAGTCAACAAGTTGAATAGTCACACAGACAACTTGGTGCAATATAAACTGTGTTAGTAGTATTGACTTGTTGTGTTGTTCAGCTCAGAACATAGTTGTTGTATCAGACAGGATTATTGTCTTTAACACTAAAATCATGAGGGGCTGGTCAGATGTTCCTATGAGCAAACGTTACAGCAAAGTATATAATGGAGTTGTATTTTTGTATGTAGAACATTATTCAACATTATTCATCATCACTTGTCTGCTTTCATGGAGGTGGCTGGCTCACACATGCACATGCACGTGCACGGTACTCATGAAGAAGCTTCTATGCAGGACTGTCACAGTGGGCGGACAGTGGAACTTTGCCCTCAAAAAGACAATAATGAAGTTTGTTTTTAATATGCAATTTTAAAATTGTATGTTATTAGAGTCATAAATATGTTGCCATTATTGGCATTAGCTGTTTGTTTTATTGTCCAAAATATTATTGGTTTGAAGGAGCCTCTGAGACCGCAAATGCGCATATTGTGTAAAAGTCCTGTGGCTACGGGGCTGCAATCTGCCTGTCCTCTTTAAAAACATGCAGTAATGTGCCCTTTATACAGTACCTGTACACAGAAACCAAGCCTACTGGGACTGCTATTGGAAATGAAGAGATAAACTGAGTGTGACAACTTCCGAGCAGAGTGGAAAAGTTGGAGCGTGCTGTCCTAAAATACCTCCCACGTTGTGCTCCACTTTCCAGACAGGGTCCGGCTTACTCAGATGTGCACAAAGAACACATTAGACCAGCCACAAATCAAATTTTCACAGTCTGCCCGTTCTTAAAATGATTCTTTTCATTGTGATTTCTAGAGCATCACATGCAGGCAGAAAAAAGGTTTTGATGCAGTTTACAAATAGAATACATGTATTCGGTTATTTGTGAGAAATGGCACAAACTGCCAAATTTAAAAAAAGCTAAGTAACTATTATTTAAGGATGTATTTTCTTTTTTTTGGGTTGTGCAGTGAATTAGACTCGCTGTCGTTAGTGCAGTTATGCTGAAGAAAAGAGCTGACTGCAGACTTTTAGACAGCTAACTTCACTGCAGACCAATTTAACATTGTAACCGATGATAATGTTAACGTTAAGCAACTAGCCACCATCATCATAGACAATAGTGAAATACTGTATACAAAACCATACATCTGCATTGAAAACCTTTATTAACTGAAACTTGGTATCACATGTTAAAGACCCTATAATGCCAGCCTTAAGGGGAGAGGGATCCTCCTCTGTTGCTCTCCTGAAGGTTTCTTCCTTTTTGTTCCCTCTAAAAAGGTTTTTACTATTATTGGGGGGAGTTTTTCCTGATCCGATGTGAGGTCCTGGGACAGGAATGCCGTACGTGTACAGATTGTAAAGCCCTCTGAGGCAAATTTGTATTTGTGATTTTGGGCTATACAAAATAAACTGAATTGAATTGAATTGAATTAAGCAATATTTCATGTTGGTACCCATAGGGTGTATTTAAGAAACCACTGTCATCAACTTTTGGCTTGTGCACTATTGTTTTGAATATCATCGCCAAATATCTTCATTTTGGCCGTCCACATCTTTCTTTTTTTGGAACCAGAAGTGATACAGGAGGGTGCACAACCAATCACTGAACAAGACATGTTTGGGCGTCCAAAATGTTAATTTAACTTTCATGAAATGAAAGCGCACCAGGAAAGTTCTCTACAACTCCCAGAGCGGGCAACTCCATGGTCGTGGTAATCACAAGGCATCGTCGCCCTAAAGCACACCCTGCTGTATTGTATATTCACTGTGAAACCATCCATCGGTTTGTCCACAGCCTCATGTCCCAAGGTGTTGTTGCCTCAACATTACTGTACATAGTTACAGACAATTCGTGTCTATGTCACAAACTGCCGTGAGACTGTGTTGGACTGCCGCATTATATGCAAGCTCCTCCGGCTTGCCTGTAGCTCCTCATCACTCACATTACTTTTATGAGCACATGGAAACTCGGCAGAGCAATTGTGTATAACCTGATCATAGAATTATGTTGCAGTTCACCCTGGGGGTTTTGAAGACTGCTCCACCACAGCACTTCACTGAGAGTAATGTGCGTGTGCTCGTCTCTGTGAGTGCTCTCCTCACAAGGCGGTCAGGCCTGAGCATTGCGTGTCTGTTCCAGTGGCCGAGCGGTGACACGCCGGCCGCATCAACGTAATTCATCCTCTTTTTAAATATATTATGTCACAAAGGCTGCCTCAGGCCTGCTTTTACGATCCTGCCTCTCCCTCCCTTCAGCCACAATCCCACGTACCAAGCCCAAAGGACTGCCATTCTCCATCCATCCACCAGATGCCCTCACACTTTCCCACCTTACCCAGACTCATTCACATGCTCACCGCATTCCACTTTGCCCTAATCGGCACTGCAGGATATAACCCGCCAGATTGTCAATGTTGCCGCGTTCCTGCTTTCCAGCCATTTCAACCAGTACCTGAATACGGACCTTCAGATTGAACTGCCTCGAGTTCACCTGCCAGACATTATCTGCCTCCATATTCTACAGGCAGAGCAAGTCTCGGTGCACACAGACAGTGAGCATGACGGAGAGAGATACAGAAAAATAAATCAGCCAACACTACAAGGATTCCTTCTTCTCATCCCTGCTTTCGGATGAACACAAGAACAGCCGATTCTTCAATACCACGTGAATGAAGCACAGCTCAGTTGAATGCAACATGGTGCGAAGCAGTCATCTCTTGTTGAGGAGAGGAGAAGAGACACAGAGAGGTGAGGCGATGTGAGGAGAGGAGTTCTGGTTCTGCAGGTCTGCCAGAGCTGCAATTAATGTGGAGGCTGGGCCAGGCCTGGGGTTCATTAACCCCCCCAGGCAAGACACTGTCTCTCGGGCTGGTGCCGGCGCCAAAGACCACTGAATGCCAAGTAGCTTCTACAGCCCAACTGCTAATGGAGCACAGCGCCTGGGGCTTAGCAGGAAGACCAACAATGTCAGGAGACACACACACAAACTCCTTTTAATGAGAGGAGAGAAGAAGTCAGAGCCCTGACACCTTCATGCCATGCAACAACCTCCATATCAACATCAGCCAGGCTAATTGTGGATTACAGGGAAGCGACGGTGGAGAATGGGGTGAGCTCCTCTCTTCTCTTCTCTAACGGCGGAGAGTTTCAATAGAGTCTGGTTCCTCAGGATCCACATCAGTGAGGACCTGACCTGGATTTAGCACACAGACAGTAGCTCCTCCGCAGGCCGAGGAGGTTCGACGTGGACCAGGGGACACCATCGACAGCGTGCTGCCTGGCCGCAACATCGCCTGGTATGGCAGTTGCACGGCCCTCACCCGTCATCGACAGGCTGGAGCTGCCATCCATGGAGGACCTCTGCACCCAGCGGCGCAGGAAGAAAGCCTGCACCATCGTGTCTGCCAGCTGCCGAGTGGCAGGCGATGCCACAGCATCCAGTCCTGCATCACCAAGCTCAGTGACAGCGGCATCCCACAGGCCATAACAGTTTTGAACTCTTGAGCTCTGAGCTCATCACTATTGTCATAATGTGAATAATTATATTCTAGTTAACTCTTAATAGCATAGCTTTGGGACTTTAGTGATTTACTGGGACTACATTACACCCTAGCTAATGAATTCATTTCAATTAAGCACACAACTCCCTCGTATCCCTCAAACTGTTTGTAACGCTGCTCTGGTGACAACATGTCAAAAGTGATCAAACAAAATGTATTTTGCATTGCCACACCAGGTCTCCTATCTGTACCCTTGTAACATTTTGTTTTATACAGACCCAACCTGAAGACACCCAGCTATGGAGGGGTGGTTCAACCGACCCTCAAACAAGGGTTGCTCTTTTTAAGTCCAGTGTCTGGGTAAACATTACGGTGACAGTTTAGTTAAGGAAACTTAACTCCAAATGCAATTACACAAATGTAAAAAAGGGTGTGTGTGTGTGTGTGTGTGTGTGTGTGTGTGTGTGTGTGTGTGGATGCAGTGTGTTGTGAATGTTAAGCGGAGCGGTGTGGGGCGGTGGCGTCCAGGCCTGGTGATTAATGTTGACACAGTGAGAAGAGGCCAGCCTGTTGACATCCATTACTGCTCTCCCCTTAACGAGGCCGGGGCCATGGAGACACCCACCACACCAGGCCAAACACACACACACACACAAACACACACACACTGAGGCAAACCCTCATACCGGCACTGTAGCCGTAGGAATTAAGCTGCAAAGGATTTACATCCAGGGCCAACAGTCAGGACTACAGCGGGATATTAAGAGTGCTGCATGTCGAGAGTGAAAGCACGGGTGTGGAGGTTAAGTTGGTGTCAGGCAGTGAGTGAGCTCTCACTCCAGTTCCTTGGCAGACCTTCAAATATTCTAACCATGACCACAGTGTATGATTAATCTCTAGCAAGTGCACCTACATCAGTTATGATAACAATGTGCTGACCAAGTTAATTAAGACAACAGACATCGGTCACTCTTTTCATTTTAACAAAGGTTTTTCTGCACTTTGACCTACGTGAGTTTGAATGTTTGATCAAACATGGTTGATCAAACCATGTTTGATGAGCCATTCAGATCAGGTTTCCTCAAAGTTGACCCATGTTGGATGGCCACCTCCCACAAAAATCAAACATAATAGTCATCTGTATAGTTCTCTGATCAAAAAGCATAAGGTTGTCCACATTGTCAATACTTCTGGTCTACATATTTCAATATGTATATGTCAGGCAACTTCCGTGAATATGTTTGTCTTCAAATCTTAATTTCCTTTAGCACACAGATTTGTTTTTGTTTCTGGGTGGAGTTGTCTTGCTGTGGAGCAACAGCAGATGTCTGAGTGTATGGTGGGTCTAACTCGTGCCCTACCGGCTCCTAGTTTACAAATCTCAGCAATGAACTTGGTTGGTAGGGAGGAATAGTTACTGAATTATAACTAGCACCTCACAGTTGTATTCCTCCAGTCTAGTTTAGTTTTAGTCGAGTTATGGCCAATACGAATATAAATAAGTTCATCGTTGCGTACTACTGAACAACAAGTGTGATGAGATATTGCATCCGTCTGCTTAATAAAGGTAATGGGACAGATGCAAGGGAAACCTAGAAGCCTCAGTCCATGGCTGATGGCGTTGGTGCACAAGCATAAAAATGGTCAAAAATGCTTTAATTGATCATTCAAAATATTGTATATATATAATAATAATAATAATAATAATAATACATTTAATTTATATAGTGCTTTCATGATACTCAAAGACACTTTACACACATTTTAAAATCATCCTATAAGCTAAACAATAAAACAAATAAAATACATACAAACATGGAGCACTCTATAGTATATATATATATATATATATATATATATATATATAGAGAGAGAGAGAGAGAGAGAGAGAGAGAGAGAGAGAGAGAGAGATTACTCACATTGACACACAATTGCAGGTGTGCACACACACTACTGACAGAAGTGAGAATATTCAAAGACTGCAGACAATTTTCACACATACATGCTCATACACACACCTCTCCAACCATTAATCTGCACTGCCATCCACTCCTTCTGCCACCATGGACTCAGCATGGGGTCCAATAGGTCTTTGATTGCTCTAAGTATATCTGTCTCTCTCTCTTCTCTCTCTCTCTCTCTCTCTGTGCTTTCTGTGTCACCTCAGACACTGAGAATGTGCTCGAAAATTACTATCTGCCGGATGGCGTCACCGACAACTACCGAGTCTCTGAAGCTCGGGAGCTCCACGCCGCCCTCAAATTATCACCAAACCCTATCTGCTCTTTGAAGGACGCCCAGTGATAAAGGCAGCGGCAGCTCCCAATGCAACTCCTGCCTCCACCTCCCACTCCGACAGTCTGACTCTCAATCAGCCGAGAGCTTTTAAATCCGAACCTGCAGCCACTTCAAATGACCCTAGACCCCCCTTCTTTAGAAACCAGCTAATGTAGCTATAACACTGAAGCAAATGTGACTAGAAGTCAATTACCTGCTGGAGAGCAGTAATGGAGATGATTGAGCCAGTTTGGTCCTGTGGTGGGTTACACTGTAATAGAAAGCGAGTGCTTTGTCTGATCAGACTGTGGCCTAAATAAGGAGGAGTGGGAGTGTTTGACAAAGCAGGAAACAGAACAATCAGCAGAGATAAGGCACCCGAATGTTTCCCCTTTTTTTCCCATTGGAGAAAAGTGCTTCACATTTTGCCAAAAGTCCAGACAGTTGGGTCAGGTTTCCAAACCTTTTGCATTTGCAAGTATCTGTGCCCATGGACATTCTGTTGGCAGCTTAGTCTATACCTTCGTCTGTCTTTCAGAGGCCTTTGTTTTCATTACAGAAAATTGATCTGGATTCATCCCTGAAAAGCCCAACAGGCAATAGGATCAACTTACAGACACCGCATGACAATCACAGCCACATACACAGTCCATATCACCAAGGACATATCAAGAGCAGAGTTGAGATTCGCATCATCAATCAAGTGATCTTAAGCTTTAAACATTGAGATGTGAGAAAACAAAATGCAAAAAATAATTTAAAGAAAATGAAAGACAAGAGAGGAGGGAGGGAAGAAGAAAAGTGAGACAAAAGGAGCTACCCAGAGGCCCAGCTGGCCTTTCAAAGATTTCTGATCTCAGTTTGTCCTCTAAGACTTCTTAGAGAGCGTTATGCTATTCTCAAGTTCGCTACAAAGACAAATGGGAAGCCAAACTTTTTGGGTAGCACTCATTAAGCCAGTTGGTTAGGGATCATAGATTTGTGTGAGCAAATTGGGGTTTGGGTGCATGAATGTGTGTGTCGATGGATTCTTGGATACGGTGCCTGTGCTGCTCTGACCACACAGTCCCGTCAATAGGATGCCTCGCCGCCATTGATCTGTCTCTCTTTCCCCCCTGTCTCTCTCTGTCTCTAGTCGACCCCCCTAACCTATACATACTCACTCACTAGCATTTACCATTGACCACCCGGGCTCGGCCAGATTGATAGCAAAACAGTGGGACGTGACCACTCGCCGCTCTTCAATATATGCCCCCCAGCGTTTCATGTTGACCTCTACACGGCGATCATTTCCTCCGGACCCGCAGGGGTTGACAGCCCGACCGAGCTGTCAGTGCTTGAGGCCACAGACCAACAGGCCCATCATAGACAGGGTTTACCACATGTAACATGAAGGAAGACTAACATAGAGGCTCCCAAGGGTCACAAAGATAGGACCACTGGACCCGAGTCGGACCGGATCCAAATAATATTCCATCTTATCCAGTCTGCGTAAAGTCCCGTTCTACTGCTGCATACCTCTAGTCTGTGCGTATATGTATCCAATATATGAATGGATCCAAATAAATACCAGTTCTAATCATGCAGTCCATCATGATGGTCTGGACTTACCGATGATCGCCTGGATCGTGATCAGACTGCCCTCTGATCCTTTTAAGTATATATATATATATATATATATATATTAATAAAGATTTACGGTCTGTTTCAGATCAGGTCCAAAGTGGTTCCCATGTGTTCCATGAAGGCCCCTCATCTTAATCCTTAAGATGTCCTTCAGACATGAGGGTGAAGCATGTTTCAGAATCTACACATGGTCTGATTTTTAGTAAAGCAAATCTGTCATGATATTCTGTTCAGTCTGTTTCCTGTTCTATTTTGAAGTTACTCTCCCCATGAGTTGTTTTTGTTTTTACTTCCTGTCTTGTTTTCGCCCGACCTGTGTTTCATGAGTTAATTAGTCTCTTGTGTATTTGGTGTCTGTGCTTCCCTCTGTGCGACATCACAGCGGTAGTGCAGTGTGTTTCTTTGTAGGTGTGAAGTAAAGTTAATCAAAGAGAAGGATTCACAAACTCTCTTCCCCCAAAACTATCCCACCCGACATTTTATTCTGTCCCTTGATATGATTTAGTCCCTAAGCCCCCCATAGATCCGAGTCTGGCCTGGGACCCACATCTCTGTCTCCTCCTCCTCCTCCTCCTCCTCCTCCACCTCCTCCTCCTCCTCCTTGTCTGGGGTCTGATAGTATCGATTGGCCATTTGGAGGCAGGGAACTCCAAAGAGACGGGCATAATTACAAGGGGATAAGGCAATCTACTGCAATTAACCACTCCTCCCCTGGCAGCCTTGGCCGTGGACAATCTCTCATCCTACGCAGGAAATAAATTACCCCAGCTCCGCCGCCACTACAGCCATTGAAATATAGGAACAATTAAACAGGAATTAATTCTAATTCATGCAGCCCCTATCACTAAAGGGACATATTTCAACCATGGTATTAAAGAACTATTACACAAAATTAATTGTAAACCACAGTTTCTTTGATCCGTGTAATAAATCACCGGTTCTTTCATAAAGAGCTCGGAAGAGATAAGTTTAACACCGGTGTCAGACATTTTGTAAGGTTGGAGGGTCGTTCTGAAAGGCGCCTTGTGGAGAAGGTTTTTCATTAGGATAAATAAATCTTGTCATGGAGTTTAGTGGTTGGCCTACACAGAGAAGGACAGGACTTTTATTTTTTTTATGTCATTTGCAGTTTAATGTGGCAGGAACCATTTGAGCCAGAATACAGCGTATATAACTTAAAATGGACACAGATAATGAGTCTGAAAGAGCGTTTCTGTGAAACTTTAAATAGCAGAAACATTCCTTGCCATAAGTCTGGAGACTAGGTCAGAATTACAACTGTCAGAAATGAGGACAGGGAGTGTCTCCCGCTGATCCATTTAACAGAATGAGAAACAGACTGTGGAATTATTCATTACAGCCAACTGCAGCATCATCGTTTCTCACACTTGCCTTGTTTATTTCTAAATTTAAAATTCCAGCCAATTTTACACCAGATTACCGCAATGTCAGGCCTCCACTTTTCTCCCTGTGGACCATTTTCAGAATTTTCCTTTTCTCTGAAATGTTAAAAAAGGGAACTTTCAAGGCAGTTTGTTTCTATGCTTTGAGCTCTTTTGGTTCCTCGTTGCCTTGGAATGGTTGAAAACAACTCAGAACTTTTTTAGGAGGGGGGGGGGGGGGGGGGGGGGTGTAATAAGCATATGGTCACCCTGCAGGTAATTAGCTGGGGGATGAAGAGGAGCTGCCGGCTTGGATTCGGCTCCCATTTGAACTGCTGTTGTTTTGTTCAGCTTGGGAAGGCTGTGTTGAAAGTGTGAGCCTCCAGCCAGCCTTTGGGTAGAGAAGCCCTGCACATTGAAAAGCTCCATGTTCTCAGTCATTGCAGAAAAAAAAGAAAGAGAAAAAAAATACTCATAGCATCAAATAGCATTTCAAATCCATTTGTTTCATTCCTCTTCTGTGGGGACTGCCCCCCTTTCTCTCGGCTTCCTCCCCTCGCTCTCGTTTCGTTCTGGTTCCACACAGAAATCAGGGCTATTCCCAAATTGTCCCACTCTCTTTTTTTCTCAGTTTTGTCACCAGAGCTGGAGCTCGACACAGTGTTTTTGTGATTGGGAGAAAAGTCTCCAAAAACACACGTGTTCCAAAGGGCTGGCTCTGACATTTCACCAGCATCACAAGTGGATTGGACAAAAAGGTCTATTTTCTGTTGCCTTCTGGAGAGGGACACCATCATCCGGGCTGCTTCTGGCCGGCAGTGAGACATAAAATCAGCCGGTGTGCAGTGTTTGCCTCGATTTGTTTTCATGTCAGAGTAGAGAGGCTTTAGTAACAGCAATTATCACAAGAGCTCTCATTTAACCCAGGATGTTACCAACAGAACAGAACAACCACAAATTGAACTATATCAACAATACAAAGCTTTATCCACATCGGACCTCTGGGTCATCGGAGCCCAATCAACTGCACAGAGCAGCTGTTGTTCGAGTGTCATTGACAGGAACAATGGATGAAAAGGTGGGTTTGATTCAAATAAATTGGCTGCTGTTCTCCATCTACAATGTGTCATTTAATGTTACACTAGCCTTACAAATATCCACTCATCTAATTTACATTACCAACGTTAGTTTCCTTTTTTAATTATGAGACATTTTCTGTTATAACTCTACAAGATTTTTTTATTTAAAAAAAGTCAATTTTAGGCTTTTTTGCGTGTCACAAGAAAAAGCCTAAAATGCTTTATCGCAACTGAAAGAAAGTCGTGAAGATGCCGTGCTACTTAATCCCATGACATCAGGTTGGGTATGTAACGAGGCCAGTATTGCCTTCTCTTAAGGCACCAAGACCATAGATCAGTCTCTGCCTTTTTTTAGTATTAGCCCACCATGATAGGTGTCCATGTCTGAATCAGATGCCAACCCACTGCGATCCTTGGATCGTTTACTGCTGACAGGGCCAACCTGACACCCTGTGTCTGGCCTGGCGAGCACCTCCGGCGCCGACCACCTCCGGCGCCGACCACCTTCAATACCTATCATACCTGCAGCGCTGGCCTCGCAGGAGGCTGGGAGGGGACTCTCAGCCTGGCTGCAGATACTGTACTGCTCCTAATGCCATACAATCACTTATCACTCAAACCCCAAGTCCCTCCTGTTTACTTTGAAACATTAGAGGGACACTGCAGGAGGCCAGACTAATCTGCTGGGTCTGTCCATTAGAGATGGGCACTTGAGTCTCAAATACATAGATTGTAGAATCTCTTTTGATAGTGATTTCACAATCAAAAGAGAGTAGGTCAGAATGGTGTGTCAAATGCAAAACAAGCCGTGCTGTTTGGTATCTGGTGTGCGGGTTCCACTCTGATTCAAGTAAGTCGGGTGTGTTGCTGAATGCAAACTGCTCCTCCACGCATCAAAATGGTAGAGTTGTCCCATCAACAGAACCGAACCAAAAATGAATAAATCCCACTGTCCATCTATCATGTGTGTATCAAAGCCTGATATATCTTATTCTTCTGTTCCATGGAGCTCTGTTGTTACCCACAAACTGTAACCGTCACTCTGCAGCAGTGCAGCTCTCTGGTGTGGTTTCAATAGACTAGTTTGTCATCCCCACTTCCACCCTCCTGACGGACATACTCTCTAAAGCACCTGTTGGACCGAGGTAGGGCCTTTACCAAAATGATCAAGGGGATCGGGCGAGAAAAGAGGTTTGCAATGTTGCAGAAGGTGCGTCTCTGCGTCTCACACAGTTCACACCACAAAAAGACAGTGAAAATGGTCTTTTAAAAGTATATTGACATCGAATCAGCAACATGTCTGCCCGGTGTAAGACTAGACTAGAATGTAGAACGTGTCACAGACAGGGAGAAAAGGTGTCTATTTACAACTCAAACGGTTTCCGTTTCCAAATAAAAGCCCTCCAGGAGGACCGAATCCCTTCATTTGTTAGCACTAGGCTTTTATTGGGAAATATCTGCAGGGCAGTGTTGTGGGATTTGCAGTGACTTGCACACCTCCATGAATTAATAGACTACCGGCGTTAATTGGGGATTGTTGCTATTACGTTCAATACCTCTTCAACTTTTTGTGTCCAGAATAAATAAATGGCAGTTATAATGAAATGAAATGAAGCATTTGGGCCATTATGAAAGGAAAACCCTACGTGGACAGAAGGGCTGGCAGCAGCCCTGGCGTGAGAGATGCAGCAGTTCAGCGAGGCGGCCGGCACAAAAGGAAGTGTGGCACGAGCTTTATAGACTTTTTTAAGGCAACAGGCCAGACAGCTTTACGTAACAAGCATAAAGTTGCTTTTGGTTTCAGACCGGGACTCAAACAGTGGTCTCCTTCAAGTCCCTTTCTCTGACATGTCGTCGTTCAGCGTGTCCTTGGTTTGCAGAATTGTAAAATTCCAACATATTTTTCCAGGCAACTGGGCTTTATAATTAATAAGCAACAGTCACACGCACACACAAACATGCACTTTCATCAGATTCTGATGATCATTTTCATCATTTTTTCTATTGCTTTTGATGAGAACTGACCTCACTGAATGCAGGAGGACAGAGAGGATGATGAGATTTAGATTCCCACAAGGAGACGTGAGGATTACAAAAAGGAGTTTAAGGAAAGGAGGAAGGATTCTTGTTGTTATCACATCAAAGAAATGTGTGTTAAGTGGATCCACACACACACACACACCAACACAGGGTGCAACCTTGTTACCACATACTGGGAACTGGTGTAGCTATCTAAAGGTTAGAGGCAGGGGACAAGGCAGAGGGGAGAAGGCAAGACAGGGAGGAGGAGTTGAGGATGAAGGGAGGAGGAGGAGGAGGAGGAGGAGGAGGAGGAGAGGGAGCTGTCAGCTGGTTCCACATGGCTGCTCGTAAGTCACATTGCGGGAAGGCTAGGCTCAGCAAGGCCCTGACGCACACACACACACACACGCACGCACACACACACGCACGCACGCTCACACACACACACACACACACACACACACACACACACACACACCGGTCCTTGCAAACATACAAGAAAAAACGCGTGACTCAGGAGGCAGAAATATTTCTAGCCACGGTGGACATGTCACTTATTAATCTCCAGTGGGGACGGCTGAGTGACAGGAGCAGCGACCAAATACAGAACAGACACACAGACCGAGCCCTGGCCCGCCAGAAGCATCTCTGTCAGGACACACACACACGGAAAACATAAACCTCTGGTGCAAGTTGAGTGCTAACTCTGTCATTGTAGATCACGTTCTGCCTAATGTTAGCCGACTGTGTGTGTGTTTGTCTGTCTGTATGTGTGTGTGTGTGTGTGTGTGTGTGTGTGTGTTAGTTTGAGTGTGTAATGTGTAGAAGTGAAGCAAGGAGAGGCTTAATACAAGTAGAGAGAGTATGATGTGAGAGGGAAAGTTTATCGAGGGAGGAGGGAGGGATGAGGAAGGGATTGCGCCTCTTGTAAGAGGAGCACAAAGAGAGTGGGGGGGTTGGGGAATGGAGGGAGATAAAAGAGCCCCCGCAGAGTGTCATCCCATCATCTTACAGCAAAGCGTGGTTGAGGTGGAGGAGGGAGGGGGGAGGAGGAGGAGGAGGAGGAGGGAGCGATGGGGTTGAAGAAAAGAGAGTGATGGATGACCCAAAGGTCACAGCAGGGCTGGACTCATTTTCCTGACCCAGTGTGAAGGCTCACAGGGGGGGGGGGCTGATCAATCCCTGTACCTGCTGGGAAGCAGCTGAGGGGCAGTACGCACACACACACACACACACACACACACACACACACTGGCAGAGAGGGGGACAAGGGGGTGGAAATTAACTTTTTGGCTCACCAGCTCAACCAAGTTAATGGATTTTACAGTACAAGCCCTAATTTTCACACGCCAAAACATTTTTCTTTCTAGAAATGATATCAAAGGATTGCAGAGAATGTAGCTGAAAGCATTTCATCCATCCATCCATTTTCCACCGCTTATCCGGGGTCGGGTCGCGGAGGCAGCAGGTCAAGCAGGCTGACCCAGACTTCTCTCTCACCCGCAACATCTACCAGCTCATTCTGGGGGATCCCGAGGCGTTCCCAGGCCAGCTGGGAGATATAATCCCTCCAGCGTGTCCTGGGTCTTCCCCGGGGCCTCCTACCAGTTGGACGTTCCTGGAAAACCTCTAAAGGGAGGCGTCCTGGAGGCATCCTAATTAGATGCCTGAACCACCTCAGCTGACTCCTTTCGACACGAAGGAGTAGCGGCTCGACTTCAAGCTCCCTCCTGATGTCCGCATCAACTTCATTAATAACTTTCTAGGTGAATAATAGAATTTTACATTTGTGCCATTAATTAATCCAATTCAACATTTTATATTTCCCAAATTTGCTCTTCTCGATGAATGCAGTCTTTTCCTGTGAAATCTATTCACCTCCGTCGTACAGTTTGTGGGCATTGACTGAAATCTGGGAAGAAAAAAAAGTATCTGCATGGCTAGACACCACAAAAAGGAAAAAGGGAATTATTTGTTGTGCTTTTCTATTTCGGGTGATTTCAAGTCCACAGGAACAGCTGGCTGGCTGCAACAGACTCAGAACTGGAAACAAGTAGAGTCAAAATAAAGCAAAGCAGAATCAATACAAAGTGTTTATGGCTGCCCTTCATATTGGGGTGGTGCCGTGCAGAAATTGTGTGCTTGTAAACACCGTCGTAGCAGAACTGTTGTTGCTACTAGTGAACCAATACTCGGGGACCAAGTCGGTGCAGGATTTTGAAAATTATTTACGGTAATTGATTTTCTCCGCAGGACTCTTCAATACAGGGGGCGGCGGAGTTGAAATCACCAGGAGGAGAGCTAGTTAACGTTAGCTGTTAGCATCCAGTAGGAAGCGCGGTCCTGCAAGGAGCTAACAGCTAACGTTAACGGAGGTGCCATTGATTTACACTTTGGGTTCAGGATCTATCCAGTAAAAATTTGTATTGAGCAGGTAAATTCCAACGTTATCGTGACATATTTAAATATGTTAATCTAGTCAAATAAATGTTTCAGCTGTTTCATGGAGATGCATTCTCAAAAATGTATAATAGATATTAGAGATGGAATTATGACCTGTTTAATTTCCAAGGATTCCAATTTTTACTTTCTTCTGATATCAAATTGTTGCAGTGGATGGTTGAATCGGCTCCAGAATGTAAACTATGAATTTATTCCGCCTCAATCTCCAGCTCCCTCCCAGCTCTCTCTCTCCGCTGGTGCCACGTTCTCGACGACCTCGGCCTATAACAGCAATACATCGATTTGGTTTTGCATCTTACAAACCTTCTAGTTTTATTTTCTGTAAGAATCTGTACCTCCGAGAAAAGCCTTCTCTCCAAACAATGCTAAAACAACGTGTTTGTTTTTTCAGCGTTACAAACCCTCTTTGTGTTAATATAATATAAGACCCATGCAGCAACACATGAGCCTGAGGGGAACCTGGACGCTCAGAGTGAAGGGATGTTCCATTCTTTGGACGTTCCAGTTCTCCCCATACATTCATGTTGACTTACACTCAATTTGCAAAAAGAATCTTGATCTTTGTTAGATATAACACCTAGGAAAACATTTTCTTTGCCAGGCCACCCCACTGTATGCAGGTGAGTGGATCAGACAGCAGTGATGATTATCCTCTCCGCTCACAGTGAGAACACAGATGGAACGTTTCCCCATCGGTCAGCCGCCCCTGCAGCCACATTCACCGGGCTCATCCGAAGCCATCTCCACTCATCTACGCTCCCAAGATCTCTGGATCACTAATAATCGCCTTCTCCGATTTCACTTAATTTGTTATCCCGTTTAGCAGATCCAGTCTTTGTTGTTAGAACACAAAAAGAAATCTGTCGATTGATTTCTCGCGCGGGCTTTTTCCAACATGCGCTATCTGTTAGCAGGCTAAATTAGGAAGCCGTGCTGGGGAAGTTTACCTGTCGGGGAAAAATAACATTTGATCACTAACTTTAATTGGTAGTAAGCCTGAAGTCTTGTCGGAGATGAAAACATCAACAACAACAACCAAAAAAAACCTCACTTCACTGCTGCCTGCAGCCATAATACTGATTATACATACACACATACTGAACAGCAAAGCAGCTGAGAGCTACATCCACACATGTGGACACACACACACACACACACACACACACACACACACACACACACACACACACACACACATACAAACTGTGTAAGGCAAAACAAATGCATAATGCATCTATAGATTCAGAGAAGAGTTTTTCTCACACAAAGAGGCTCTTACACTGGCAGTGAAATGAAAAATACACATTCCTGGCCTTTATAAGATACAATAGATTAAGAAGAAGAAGAAGAATATAGTAGTGATCTACAAAAAAAAAGTATTTAATTATCATCCCCTGAAAACATTGCTTTGTTTTTATTAAAGCATTCATTTCTTTTGGAGTAGGATTTCTTCGACATGGAGTTTAAAATGAAATGAGAAGGACAGCTGAATGTTCTGCCCCATAGTGCTTCCATTATTCCTCCCTTTCAGCCACGCTTCTCGACTCCTTTCATGTATTTTATGTAACTTTCTCACTTCATCTTTAGTTGAGTAAGCATAAAGATACTCCTCGTTCAGCATCAAGAAATCCTCGATGACTTTCCTCTTTATCAACATTTAGTCATGGAATTAATTTGTGGAGCCCGGAGTCCCATACATCATCTCAATGGGGTTCACAGGCCAACAGCAGCAGCAGGTCCTGAACCAGCCGGAGCTGCAGGTTGGTTCACGTGGGCCAGACAAAGCAGTCATGTTGGTACATTATTATTGGAACACAAGCCATGATCCCTTTTTCCAACCTTGACTAAGTAGTTTGATTGCCCAAACCATAACCCATCGTTTCACAACTTCAACCAAGTCTCATCGTGCATTTCTGCAAGCGTGACCCGAGGCTGATGTGCAACGTATTTCTGAAACGTGATTTTGGTTCTGCATCATCGTTGTGAAAGTAATGATAAATTAACCAACGTTGGAGCTTCTCAATTATCTGTGTAATAAGTATTTAATAGTCTTTAATAATTCAGCACTGTTTATATCAGGTTTCATCACGCATCCCTACTTCAGGTAACGTAAAAACTCAAAGGCTCTCTGTAGACCCAGTGTTTGTTTTGTCCGTTCTGGGCTGCTGTAGAAACATGGCGATGCAACATGATCAGTTCTGACTGAAGGTCACTGTCTTCATTTTCCCTATCAGTAGTACATACTTATTATTAACCTCCACAACACAAATAATCTACACAACAGAGGAAAAATAACAGGAATGGCTCCTGCTCAAAATGCTAATCTACCCCCCCCCCCCCCCACACACACACCAGCCCCTCCCCCCTGTCCTGTCAGCAACAGCCCCTTTTCAGAATGGATAGGCTTCATTTCTGGTGGACAAGCATGAATATCACTAGTGGCTATCATGCTGTTTCAACGGCATTGACGATGCTTTTTAAAGGGGGTTTTAATTTCACAGTACATTAAGTCTTTTACAATACAGGGCTTTTGGCAAACAGTTTGTGAAATGCCCCCCTCTGTAAACTATCATGAGACAACAATAAAAAAAAGAAAAAGCTGCTATAAAATAAAAAGCTGAACTTTTTACTATCTATGTATGCAAATGTGTGTGAATTCTTTTTTTTTCTCATTTGATACATCATTGGTTCAATTTCTGACTAGGCGGCAAGTTTGCTTTTGTAATAACAGTGTTTGCAGGAAGACTTTCAACTCACACAGCCATCCATCTACCCACCCTCCTCTCTGATCCACCCCCCTCTCTGCCCTCCCTCTCCTCTCCTGTGAAGGGTGAGTGAAGGTTGCAACGAGAGTGTCAGAAAGCTGGAGTTTGTCCTTCGGCATTCTTG